>JAHPZR010001331.1:0-37784 GCA_019787425.1 Platygyra sinensis
GCCATGGACAGCAAAAAGTAAATGATCTGCAGCGATTATTTTGATAAATTTAAAATTTCATTCTTTTCTTACAATTAATTGTTTGTACCTTTGTAACCATACTTGTGGAGTAAAATTAAGCTATGTTTATTGAGGATTATTGTGTTTTCATAATCCTGAAAACATGACCAGCTGATAAGGATTCCGTAATTTTCACAAACGGATGTATTTTAAAAAAAATGCTGTAATGAAACAGAGCTGACACCACTTTGTAACAAATTTATTAATGGATCTGGGTGAGCTCGCTACCTTTTAAGACGAAAAAGCTCATGAAAATTCTACCCTGTCTTCATAAAATATTTGAGCTGACTCTTGATCAACTTTTTTACCTTCTTTCCCATCAAAGGCAGGATGAAGTCGGGTCTGGGGGCGTGATACTGGTGAACTTTGTAAAAAGTAAAAAATTAATTCTCTGTAAATTAGCGTAAATTAACCTTTATAGTGCCTTTAAACTGGATTTACGCTGTTGTTTAAAATCGAATTTACGCCAACTTTACGCCAACTTTACGCCAATTGGTCAAGCGTTAAGGTGTTCTTTTACGAAACTTTACGCCATCAATTAAAGGTAGCGTAAAGTACAACTTTTACGTTTCGTAAAGTAAGCGCAAAGTTGCGTATATCCAAACTTTACGTCATATTTACGTGGCCTTTATGCCAACGTAAATTTGCTTTTTCATGCTGTGAATTAAAAAATGTGAAGACAATAAACTGCTACACTGTGAAAGACGTTTTTAAGACACCAAACATGACAAGAACCGATAAAGCAGGATCGCAACAGTGGACAGCTGTTTCGTCCTTGTTGGAAGTCAACTCATCATCATGCATCAGCACTGTGTAGCGACGATATGTAACGCACCGCCCCTTCTACCCTCCCAAATTTACAGACTAATGTATGGAAAATTAGAATTTTTTTTTTTAATGAAGCGCGTTCTAGCCTAGCTACATCCTTCAACTGTTGGTGAATACTATCTTCTGCTCGCTATTTTAACGTTGCGATTCATAATTGCGTAAAATTCAATTTTGGAAAAAGTTATTTGCCATCGGATTCCCATACAAACACTAGAATTTCTAACCGTTTTTTGCCTACCCGTCAAGATGGCGTCGAAAACCGTGATAAGGCCTATTCAGCTCGCTCGGACAGGCTGAATTAAGTTGGGCACGACTTTTCACATCCACTTTGAAGATTCCAATTCGATCTGGAATTGTCGAGTACTTTATCATGAGCCTCTGGCTCGGGTGATTGCGCAAGCACTCCCTGTGTTTGACATTAAATTTGCATTTACATTTTTTTTTTGAATTGCATTTACATGGACTTTTTACAAGAATACACAAGGACGGATTGCAAAAGCGGTCGGCGAAAGGAGTATATACCTGTCAACAAACAGTTATTGAATGATCAATTTATGTATATTATTATTCATGTAGTTACTGTAAAATAGTTTGGGTTAGTTCTTGCCAGGCCCTCCCCAAGTAAAGTTATTTGCCTTTCAGCTGTGTGTTCATTCGTGGAGTTCGTGGAATGGAAACAATAATGCCATACGATTACTCGTTATAACAAACATGCAACTTAAATTCAACTTTCTGGGCCTACACTTTTGGCCATGGAATAACCTGGCGTTCTCTCAGCCAATCAGCACGCTGGAAGTTGTATGTATATGTATATTTATATGGAACAATTCCATGCAAGAGTTGTTAACAGTCGTTTAAAAACGACTCGTGCGAACTATTCCATTTACGACTCGAAAATTTATCTCTTCGTTCGGGTTCAGATCTCTTTTGTGTAAAATACAGTGCAAGCACTGCAGATGCATCAGTCTGAATTTTCTAACACTAAGAAGCAAACACACGTGTAGTCAGATTTTCTGCAATTTCCGTTCTACTTTCGCATAAATTCCATTAAGTTAATTGCATTTGGTGAGCAGAGCACGAGCCAAAATTTTTCTTAATGTTTATGAAGTCCTTAAATACCTTTTACTGTAATGGAACCAGAAGCCTACATGTATGAAACATCAATATAAGTCGTTATACAACTATTGGATACTCTTGGTTCTTCTTTAGTTCCTCCACCCAAATATTAAATCTGCTTCCGTTTAACTTTTTCTCCAAGTCCCGTATATTGACATTCATTGAAGTTGACATTTCTCACTTGTTTTTACAAAAAATCTTGCCGATTATCTCCTCGATTTCTTGCTTCATTTTTTCCGTCTCGTATTGAATATATGAAGGGGTCAATGCAGCAGTTACAGAGAGTCAATACCAGTCCTGCACGGACAAGCGAAGGTGGAACCGAATTTGGCGCAAAAAGCTTCCAGACCGTCACCAGCGTGTACAATGACCAGCAGGCGCAGAATGAGCCAATCAGCAACAGGACTGTTTTTAATGCCTTGTTGTCTTCAGTGGTCCGCAGTGTTACTTTTGTGCTTTTTGGCCGCGGCTTCTGTCAGTGGAACACCCTCTTCCGCAGGTTTGCCCGAGGGACGGCTACGATATATAGCTTCTCTTCGCGAAGATCTCGCTATACGATAAATCTTGTAGTAGGCACAAATCATAGCGCCAACAGGTACGGCGAAGGCAAAAATTGCTAAGCAAAGCGCGTATGTTTTATTTGCCAGCCCCTCTCCACCCCAGTCGGGTTTGCAAGTGTGCGTGAACTCGTCCAACATGGTGCTACCCCATTTAAACAGTGGACCGCTGGCCCAGAATACTGAATGTACCCAGCTTGCGATGATAAGGAGCTTGTAGTGTTTTTTAGTGAATGTGAGGTGAGCTCTATTTTCAACTGGCTTAGAGAGAGCATTGTATCGGTCCACACTGATGATCGTGAGAGTCATTATGGAGCAGTTGACTGACAGGCTGATAAGGACTGCGTATAACTGACACAATGTGTCTCCCAGTGGCCAGCGATGTAGAACAAACGCCGTTAGTACCAAGGGTATACAAAACACTCCTAGAGGAGAGAACAAATTAAAGCAAGATAAAAACTAGGCACTGATATCAAGGATCTTAATTATAAAAGCCCTGCGCACTCCAATTAATCACACGCGACAACTTCAGGCAGAAACTACAAAATAAGCCGGAATTCCCTCACATGCACGCTGGAGTATATTGTAATGCAAATGAGACAAATTAACCGTGAAAATGGCTATTGAGTCTGCAATTTCGAAGGTTAAGTCTTACCTCCGTTCAATAACACAATTAAGGTAAACCAACACAGTTCATCTTTTAACTTAGTTTGTCAAGCAAGGAAACAAAAGAGTAAAACGAGAAGCGAAAGAAAAGGAATGGATCGTCTTGCTCCCGGGCTTTGACAGTGGTCTCTCTTTTTTCCGTACGCCCTGAAACCAATGATTATCAATCGCTCTGCTATTTCTCATCCCATGGTTTCGTTAATTTTCGCTTTTTTGTCTTGATCATTAAAAACCTTTCAACTGAACTGAAAAAGGGACTTCTTCTAGTTTTTTTTTAACTGAGACCCTCTGACAACTATGACGCCTTGTCTATGCTTAAATTTCTAAAACGCATTGTATGAACTAGTTTAAAATAAATGACCGAACGGCTGCGAGAGTATGATAAAAAGGGGAGGTCCGGGAAAACAAAACTCACTGTTTCCCTCGGGGCCAGGCATTAAGTGCTTAGTGCCGCATCCCACTTATCTCACGGGCAAAGTAGAATGTTTTTCTTACCTAATATTAGATCGGAAACTGCAAGGCTGAGATAGTAGAAGTAGGTTGGAGCGTGAAGCTTTTTCCTTGAAGGTTACATTAATAACAACCATAATGTTGGCGAGGACTGCTCCACAACAAGATACCAACAGCACCGTCACCTCCGCGATCATTTCTGGCAAACTTGCTTCACTTGAATGCTCCATTTTAAACTGTAAAAATTAAAATGAAAACGTTTACACTTTAAAAAGATCTGGATGTGGTGGAAAAATGGCCAGACAGTCTTTCCGTCAACGGGGCTGGCTCACTCTCATTTCATGTCAAGAGGCCATTTGCCACTTGGGAAGTTTGATCGTTTGTGAATATTCAGTACAAGCTATCATTTATCGTCGTCTAAAAATGGTACAACTAATTATGTCTTATCTTGTGTACGTAATTTAGCTGACGCCGTCGAAGTTTGCAACCCATCAAATCAAGGACTATGAAGATAGACTCCACATTTACTGCTCTCCAGAATATTGAAATCCTGCAGAATCTGATTCGAATTAGATTTAAAACGAAACTGAGCGATGAAGGAATAACTAAATTTTATTACCGCCTCACTGTTTTGAATCTAGAAGATCTGGTAGTTTTCTATTTTGTTTTGCTCTCTTATGATATACGTCTATGTTTAGAACAAAAGATCTATAGAGTTAGGTTATTTTGAAAGTTAAAGCGATATTATACCTGATGAAGTTAATACTGATCGATCGCTCGCTTTTCTTGAAATTTCTGCTCTAGACTCATGCACGGCCAACGTATATTTCCGTTAACTTATGCGCGCTGCGAATAAGCCGAATTGTACGTACTAGTTTTATAATTGAAAGAGTCAATCAAGTTTTATAAGCGAAATCATTCAATGTCACCTTATTCCACTTGAAATAGACAGTGAACCCAAGCTAGTCTGTTGATAATCACGTTGCTTAGCTCTGAGATTGACTAGGACGGTTGATCAGATAAATAAAGTAAATATTTTTTGAGTAAGCCGATGATAAAAATCAGCTCAACGATAATTGAAGATTGATTTAAGACGAACAATTAATAGAATCCGGTCAGGAAATACTGTACATATGAAAATAACACAAGATCTATATCTATGACATCACTCCAGGCTCCTGATTGGTCGAGAGCTTCGTCTAGCTCCACTGTCTCACCTCAATGTAAATAACTGCTTGCGTATAACTTCTGACTGAAATCGCAGTTCAAAGAGAATAATTGATCAAAAGTAAGCAGTGATTTCAATTCTCGAT
The DNA here is from genome assembly GCA_019787425.1 of Platygyra sinensis. Lineage (NCBI taxonomy): Eukaryota > Metazoa > Cnidaria > Anthozoa > Scleractinia > Merulinidae > Platygyra > Platygyra sinensis. The sequence goes on from JAHPZR010001331.1 coordinate 4,991, forward strand.
GCACGTTTGCTATTGGCGAGATAAAAAGGAGTCAGGGTGGCGTTACACCTGGCAACTGAGGCACGGACGAAATTTGAAATACACAGATAGATGAAAAGAAAATTGTCTTGTTTTAGTAATAGATTATCTTTATTTCTTGTTTATACATTGGATCGACTTGAAATCTTATCCATTCACCTGCAAACTGACAACTGAAAGCTCCGATCCGATGGCACAGGGCTTATGCGATCGAATGCGCACCTACGGAAATACAGAAAAATTTAAAGAATTGATTTGAATAATTTTTGGTCAAATTAAAAAGCGTCCATAATCATTTTACCAGCTGGTTTGAGCTCCTATCAAACCTAATATAAATAATCCCGGGCAAACTCTGATATAAGTTACTAACCTTTTTCATGTTTTATGTCATGAAACTGCGCCCGATAAAGTTTCTCTTTGTTGCGTATTCCATGAAAATGCACTCGCTAATCCCTTGTAGAATGGCCAAATATTTTTTGCAGATGTGCAACTGACAGTCAAACGGGATTTATTTATTCCCTCATCCTAAATTAAACAAAAGAACCGAAAACTGTGCAAATAAAGGTGAATTAAACGTTACTCGATTCTTATCGATGTACTCTTCATCTAAACGGGCTTTTAATACCTCGAACCCGCCAGATTTAAATATATAAATCGTCAGGCGTTCAAATGTATGGTTTTTAGCATAAACGTTAAGTATACCATCAAAAAACGACTGGAGATCTCTATTTAAAATCGATTCATTTGTAAAAACTATACTTTCTACCCAAAGGAAAGGTACTCGATGAAAGCGAAGAATAAGTCATTTCACTTCATATCAAGTACTACCGTCCTAGCGTATTTGTTAATGCCAATCGCTACGAACCGAAAACTTTACTGTTATTAGCGTGGCTTTCAAGTTCATAACAGCGTAGGCGATCGAAAGTCTTCAAAGCCATACCTGTGTGTTTTAACTTGTTATTGTTTGCCTGCAAGAATATTCTTTGTTTTCCAGTGTCGTAAGGCCTGCTCCTTAATAACTTAAACCGCTTTTATGAGGGGTTAAGTTCCTCAAAAACGGGAGATGGGTAGGTACTTTTTTCTGAAAGTACTCTCAAAGATATTTTGAAGTTGAAAGCCTGTCTCGACTGGAGAGTATTCCTCCGGTATGGAAATCAGTAACAAAAAGTCAACAATAATAGACGCAATTCACTACTTGAGAAGAAATATATAATTTAGAGTGTGCATGTAAATTGTGTTGTACATTCTTGGAATTTTTACAATATGGTTGTGTGTCCCAACAACCGTTTTGAGCCACACTTTGTCCCAGAGAACTTTAAGATTGATTCTACTGAAAAAAGTTATTTCGATGAACTTGATGGGCTGTGCAAAGTATAAAAATGTGATACGTTTAGCCTATAAAATAGTGGCATTTTTAGCTCTGTGGTCTCGACGGAACAATATCTATATTCTGATATGCCTAATACCTAAACTGAACACTCTCTTTGTAATTGCCAATATTAGCAATTTAAATCCTGTTAAAGCCATTTGTAGCCGGCATACACACAAAAACAATATCTCAAACTACCGACAAATTACATATTAAACATACCGAGAACAAGCCTGCCTACAGTTTTCTTTTTGCACACCGTGCAATCCAGTGACAAAATACATAGTGTACATGTAGAATCAAATACAGGTATTCTGGAATGATCATGTAGTTTTTTTTAAATTTATGTATTTATAAGTCAGTCAGATCATTACCTTTGCTATCTGCTGTATACATAGACACGGCTAATGGAAAACGCAAACCATACATGCTTTCCCACAAATTGAAATCAGTATATTTATTTTAACCTTCTCGTCTTAAAACCATTTGTTTTACTTGTTTATACAAATCAGTAAACACTGTTCAAAACAATACCCTGCGTAAACTACACACATCGTAATTATTACATTATTGCATATCACAATGCGGCTTGTAGAACTGAAACAAATCCCATCACGAAATAATAACACATTACGCTGTGCATATTTTTCTTTTTTCTCCTCAAAAATGATCGTCTTCAAATTTCAACCGAATGACAGTAATAATAATAAAAAGAACCTCAAAAAAGCATTTGAAACTATTGGTAGACCAGACCAGCTAGCATAGTTAGCCATGGGCCAGTCCAACTCTGAAATGAACATTTATTGAAAAATGATAATGATTTACAATAAAAATTTCTTTTTTTCAGACACTTTATCTTTTAATGCTATCAACGACGACAGGGCAAAGACTGACCGCCAGCAGGCCTGTGACTTATTTTGAATTAAAAAAGAGTATTGAAATACGTCCATAGATATCGCTTGATACAGCCGCGATCTTGTACGCGGTCACTCCAGTGTTCTTTTGGTTGACACTACCGCATAAAATAAAAAATTTCTTGCGCAAATGACCTGCCAAATATTGCAAATATAATACTTTAAATTTTTTCTTTTACCTACCTTGCCCTATGCTGGCCTTTCCTAGAGAAGTATATTAAACAAAGAGCGAATAATATGAAAAAACATTTACACAGCCAAAGCCGAGCGAGAACTATTTGAGATAACCTACTGGAGGGGTTTTCCAACAAACTCGCAACAAACACCAACCGAAATAGATGGCACTTACTAATTAATTATAATTTGGTTTCGCGAGTTTTGTTAAAATTGGGAGACTGAAAAATGAGAGGAATGAACAAATGGCATTAAGAAATTTCCATTTTTCTGTTCCGAACAAAAAGAGGGGGGAATCTCAGATTTTTCTCTGAAGAATTGCGAAAGTTTACGACGAAAATTGTACGCAACTCCCTCAAAAATGAAGGCAAAATTTGCGTGAAAATCGGCAGACTCAGTATACCACGGAAATCTGGAAGCTACGGACGGATACCCCAAACAGCAGACAGGGATAAAAGTGCTAAATACATTTTCAAATATCGCAGTAACTAAATTTCATGAAATGTCATTGAGCTTACAGGGTATCCCACTTAGCTGCTTTCAATCATTCCGATGATTTTCGAAAACAAAAGCATTAAAATTTAACAGCACGCGAAACTGTCAATTAGCCAATACGCATTCAGGAGAATAAATGGTGATGATTTTTTTGCTAAATTTCGAGGTTTTCGACCAAATAAAAAAAAAGATATAAGAACTTTACATGATCTCGAGACAACCGTATCTTGAGACTTATTTATTTCCAAGATGTGGCAATATTTTTTGTGCAACATACGTCATGATTAGAACTTGATGACTCACTATGGGCAAGCATTAAATTAAATATTTAGTTGTTGTTATTTATTTATGGCTTCCGTCTTTAAAACACGAAATTCCACTAGATTGCAATTGTAGTCTTTTTACCACTGTCATAATTTAGTCTAAGATTTAAACGCTTATCTCGTTGTCACTGCCATTTGATAAATTAAGATGTCTTCCTTGCGAGTAAACCAAAGTTCGCGTCGTGTTTTCAAGGAAGTTATAACATTTTTTCTTCAGACTACACGCAAGTGTATTATTGTTACAAATTGATAATTATTGCACGTTTAATCCAATAATTAGCAGCTTTTAAGTGATAGCTTATTGTTGTAGCAACCTATGGATTGAATGCGGTTTGTGGCAAATTTAGAGATGATGCTTCGAAAAGTTCATTGTTTTTGCAGATTATTTCCTAAAGGTAAACTAACTGATCTGTTTCCTCAAGAAACTTTCAATCCCGAGAGTCAGTTGAACGAACGGAAACTAAACAGAATCCAAAACATTTCTATGGCCTACTAGGCGACTTGAGTTTGGTTTAATTTCAAGCCGTACAGTTTCTAGATCTTCGTCACTTCCACCTCGCACAAATGTTTTTGACAAAGGAATTCTTTGGACTTCTGTGGATTTTGTTGTTTTATGTTCCGCGTCTCCAAGGTATGATAGGCCTTCATCGATCACAATTTAAAGTTTACTCTCGCTACGTTTGTGTTTAGTATTATCCTAGCTGTTAATCATATCCTCTTCACGGAAACAGGGTGGGAAAGTAACCAGACGTTTTACGCGGTTTTGCACAGCTTACACTATTGTTTTATAAAAAATATATTCTATAAGAGTATTTGCAAATTCTAAGAATATTTTGAGAATGAACCGGAGGCTGAGATTTTGATAAGAATGTAATTTTGTGTGTTGTAAACTTCTAAATACAATATAATTACATGTTTTTATCTAAATCGTATAAAATTCCTTTTTTTTTCGGCTAAACGGCAAAACTAGCCAAAAGACAATAAAAAACAGTGCAATTATTGCATGTTCAATGCTAATAATATCTAAGAAGTTGTACACGTCATATTAGGCTTTAATGGCTGCAGGCTGAGACAAAAAAGTACTTTAACACCACCAGGGCACCAAATACATTCAAAAACAGCTTTAAGTTATATTATCTAACCTAAGAATATTATAAGAATATTTCAGCCTAAAATCGACAGAAAAATGAGAATATCAGTTCAGCCTTGGCTGGCAAAGCAATGTTATTATTAAAAACAGAGTGTATTCAGACGGATTGATGATCAGGTTAGGCTATGATATATATTAACTTAAAATAACGTGAAACGCTTGGTTATTATTCTCGAAATATATACATTTTCTACATTATCGATATAGTTTACCTCGTTGTGCTTCAATCGATAGCCCCAATTCTCTATCCACTAGATTTAAGAAAAAAAAAAAATTGAGAACAGTTTTGCTATACGTCAATGCCCTTTCTTGTATTTTCCTGATAGTGTACTCTCTAGTGACGCACCAGGAAATTTAACACACTGCTTTAAAGCAAATCTGAGGCGTTCAATCACCTCGGTTCGCCGCATACGCGGATCAGAAACAGACAAGATTTCACTTCCCTTTCAATTTAAATGCAGTTCATTTTCAAGATCACAAAGATCGAATTGATCGAGTAGTAAATTCCAGCAGACAGTGTTAAACGAAATTATTCAGAGTTTATCGTCTCTAACTGATTTTAAGCTGTATAAGTTCTCTGGCGAAATGGAGAAACCCAGTTTATCAAACGGCGTATATCTACTAATACAGTTAAAACGCGATGCAGAAGAAAAGTCACATTGTGAAATATCCAATGTTTTTCTTGCTCTTTCCAACCTGTAATAGATCTGACCACAGGCGGCCCAGACGTTGTTTGTGATTTACATACGTGACAGTATTGCGTTACGTTTTGTATTTATGAGAATGTATGAAAATGGTTTGAAAATCGCTCTAAATTCAACTTGTAGTAAAGGATTTAAATAAAAGAAGCTTACCTTAGACCGTGCCTGTGTTATTTTGAAGTCTTTGTGGCAGCTGAGTCGTTCTAAAGTCGTTCTAAAGCCATTTTGACGATTTAAACTTTTCCAGGTTTGCTTTCCATTAAAGAGAAACGAAAGGCTGGCGACCAGGTCGGCCGACGGTTCGCACTCGAAGCTCCATAAATTCCACTAAAATGCTCGGAGCTCGCCAAAATTGCCTCACGGCAGCCTTCGATAATTCTTCTTTCTCCTTGCTTCGCCTCGGGCTCCAAGGTTTATCTTATCCGCCCGAAAACCGCTCGTTTTCGAACGCTGGCTGCCCATTTCTGCTTCGTCTCGATCCGTTATGAGTTATCTTGGGCACGGATTTCAAAATCGTTGGCTTAGCGACCGCTTCATCACGACAAAGTCGCCCTCAACCGTAGGGAGGCACAGGTCAATTTGCTCTATGCAAATTGAACCGTATCAGGGTTCACGGGGAAACACGGGAAACGCGATTTTAGCGCTGAAAAGCACTGTTTTGCTGAGCGATTTTAGCGCTGAAAAGCACTGTTTTGCTGAGCAGAAATGGGACTGCCAAAATGTCTGGCAATTAATTCCACTAGAAAGTGCTCTCGAGTACAACAACGTGTAACTGTCTTGTTAGCACGGTAAAAATTAGCGCGAAACAATTATAAAAATAACACGGCCAGTATATTTGACTCGTATTACTTCTCTGCAAGCGGTGAGTATCCAGCTTTTTCCGGTGTAATTTCTCCAGGGACCCTGATACGGTTCAATTTGCATAGAGCAAATTGACCTGTGCCTCCCTACGGTTGAGGGCGACTTTGTCGTGATGAAGCGGTCGCTAAGCCAACGATTTTGAAATCCGTGCCCAAGATAACTCATAACGGATCGAGACGAAGCAGAAATGGGCAGCCAGCGTTCGAAAACGAGCGGTTTTCGGGCGGATAAGATAAACCTTGGAGCCCGAGGCGAAGCAAGGAGAAAGAAGAATTATCGAAGGCTGCCGTGAGGCAATTTTGGCGAGCTCCGAGCATTTTAGTGGAATTTATGGAGCTTCGAGTGCGAACCGTCGGCCGACCTGGTCGCCAGCCTTTCGTTTCTCTTTAATGGAAAGCAAACCTGGAAAAGTTTAAATCGTCAAAATGGCTTTAGAACGACTTTAGAACGACTCAGCTGCCACAAAGACTTCAAAATAACACAGGCACGGTCTAAGGTAAGCTTCTTTTATTTAAATCCTTTACTACAAGTTGAATTTAGAGCGATTTTCAAACCATTTTCATACATTCTCATAAATACAAAACGTTCGGTTACCTTCGCTTTATGGCCACGAGACAACTGAAATTTCACTTAAAAAAAGAAAAGTCGCTATTAAGTACCGTAAGAACCCAGGCACCCAATCTGAGTGATGTATCGAATAACAGTTCTGGTGCTAACTCAGTTATTATTTTAGTTAATTTTGGTCCTGTTAATTAACAATTTTATTCTCTTGGTTATCGAGCAACGTAGTGATTTTGCTCTCAGTTCACCGTGGGACATCTCACTAGAAAAGTATATCATGTATATCATCTACTCTCGACACTGCATGGCACAAAGAAAGCAGATAGTGGATGAAACAACACCCATGAAAACGGAATGTACATATAAGTAAAACGATCTCAACTGATTCACGAATTGGGTAATAGTTTTGCTATGTCAGGCTTCGTCTCCGTCTGTTAAATTCACGTCGAATAGCTATAGTGCTACACTCTTTACTTGGGTTGACCCTTACATGATTCTAACACTTTCTTAACCTGCTCCATCCATTTGTTTGATTATATTGGAGCCTGCAATTTATGCAATCACCTAATCTTTGGTTTTCTCTTTAGCTCAGATCAATGAAAGACCACTGTTTGTGGAAAATCAGTTCATTGCCACATTCAAAGAAGAGGAGCCGATCGGTAAGCTGTCGATTGTACTTGCCCACTGAAGAGTGCGTCTCATCTTTTTGTAAGAGAACGTCAGAATCTAAATTCTCCTTATGATATAAATATTTAATCAAGAAAACGAGTAATGAGAAATTAAAAGAGGAGCTGGCTAACAATTTTTTTTTGTCTAACTTTATAATTTTTTCCTTCGGAATTCGATACTGTTAAGATATAAGTTCTTATCTTTCTTATAAGTCTTAAACGCAATTTCTAATTTTGTTGCCATTTACAGGTACAAGAGTTACACAGGTGTCTGCAACAGACGATGAGGATGACGCAATAACTTATGAAATAGGTTCTGATGCTGACGGAAAGTTCAGTATTGACAATACTACAGGCTGGATAACATCTAATGTGATCATAGATAGAGAGGTATTTATACATTACTCTAGAAACGAAAGTAGTCATGGTATAGTTAATAGAGGGGACTGGTTAGGAAGCCCGGCAAACATCAAAGGAGCAAACAAGGATGCAAAGATTTATGTTGGAAGGTCCACGACCGTGCGCAATCTTTTGGTTTGTGCTCATACACTACGCATGAGTTACCTAACCAACACGTTTCTATTGGTTAGTTCCTCAGTTTGGAGTAAACAACTATTGTGTTTTGTGGCAGGGTCAAGCCCTAAAAGGAGAACAAACAACACACAACAAAGAACTTTGTCGAGTTTCATAACCATTCCCCTCTATTAACTATGGTCATAGTTAATTCAAATATCTCAAAGCACAAATGGAGGTGCGCATTGAGAAAACAACGTAGACCGTTAAAAACTTCCGCTTTTATGCTCTCAAGGAAACGATGGAGGGACATGTAATTTGTATCACACCAACATAACTAAGGCGTTGCTAGATTAGTTCCATCCCTCCCCCTTCTGTGTAAGTTTGCGATACAGCAGTCTTGAATGATATGGCGCCCTTGGAGTAAGATAAACTGCTTCGTTTTACAGTACGTTTCTGACAACCTAAAGAAGAGGTTATTTACTGAGATCAACAGGAAAGTGTAACAAATAGATTCCATGCTGCTGAACAAAAGAGTGGCACAAAAGATAATAGACGAGTGTGTCATTGATACACATTTTGGCGTCTTATTTCTCCTATGTGATCTATCACTGAACAGACGCGCAGCTAGCCACTGATTAACTTTTCATTCTATTGAATAGGCTTCTCATATTCAAAGCATTTCATTCACCGTGTACGCGTATGATGACGTCAATGGAGCCAGTGCTAAGGTAGGCTAACTATAAAAAAAGCAAGTGAAGTGAAAGAAGTAAACATATGTAAGAATATAAGAAAACACAGAACATGCCGAGTGAACAAAGCTGAGTGATAAACAATGTATCCTGAATAATAAAGAAGTTAACTGCAAACAAACAAATAAGAGAATCATTTATAAAGAACGAGCAGAGAGAAAAACAAATAAAGTAAAAAAAAACGAACGTTGAACGAAAGTACAAAGCATCTACACATAAAGGAAGAAGTAAACAAGCAAACAATCAAACGACCTGCTACACTACCGAATCAAACAAACGAACAAGCAAACAAAAAAATTATTTAAAAATGGAAATTCACAAAATATCTGACCATAACGGTCCCACAGCACTGTCTCTTACATTGGACTTATTTTGCAGGTGTCTGCGACAGTGTTTATTACAATTGAGGATATAAACGACAACACGCCAATCTTCCAGAACACTCCTTACAAGACCGAGATAAGTGAGGTGAGAAAAAAAGATTGTAGACCAGAAAAATGACAAAACCTTCTAGATATCTTTCGATGCTTTCATACGGAAGGTGAAAGAGTCGTAATTATACCGAACCGTTTAAGTGACAACAAATATATGTCGAAACTGTCAAAAGTGATGATCTATATGCAAACTCTCCCCCCCTCTCTGCACCGAATGCGAACTCTCAATCTAACGCAGTTGGCAAAATATAGTTGAACCTTGCTATTAATGATGGGGACAGAAATGTCCATTGAATTAAGAAGGTTAGCTGCTGTAATAAGCAGTTTCCTAAGTGGAATATAGATCAGCTGCTGCAGTAGCCTCCTATAGCCGGGGGATTAATCTTGAACAACAAAGAAAGGTGGTTTTCAGTTGTGGTTAGATTTCAACTTATATACAAAACATTTGCAGACCTACGGACAGACAGAGAGACAGAAAGACAGACATACAGATATAGAGACAGACAAACTAACTGCAACAATTTCTTTTTTTTTTTTTTATTTTAGGACATAAGCACTGGCAGTACAATTTTCACTGTTACAGCATCTGATAAAGATACGCCAGACCCTCCTGGAAATGACTTGCTAACGTACAAAATTGAGGCAGGAAATGTGGTTAGTGCGATTAAATATCGGCAAATCCTTTCTAACATGTATAGAGAGCTACAGCAAGGGCATAAAGTGTGCGTGAGCGGAACCCCATACTTAAGACAATATGTTCAGCCGCTCTTCAAGTTCCAAAACTTTAGTTTTTCCCACCGGAACGTCCTTCCCTCGTCCGTACATCCACAAGCGTGCGTGAACTCATAGGGCAGGGGAACAGTTTGATTACAAAATTAGGGACTTGAGGAGACTTCTCATAATAATGGTTATGTAAAGTATTCCTTTGAAATAAGGCACAAGTTTTTGTATTGGCCAGAGTACGCCTTCCCAACGCCTGGGCTCGTCAATTTGTGACTTTGGGAAGGAACTGATCAGCTCCAACAAATCTTGTCATCTAATATTTCCTGTTTCTTTTTCTTTTCAGGGAGACAAGTTTCACATCGAATTATACGGTGGAAATGTTCTCGTTACAAAACGACTGGACTTTGAATCTATCAATAACTACACCCTGAAAATTGTCGCTAAGGTTGGGTAATACTTACAAGTACTGCTCAATAGCTTTTGAAACGTCCAACTCTATGGTCTCATGTTTTTTAACACGTTCAGTTGAATTACCTAAGTTTGTACTATAGCATACCTAACACTACTGCGTAAACGCGTACGATTTACACTTTTTAGGGTCTTATAGGAAGTTTGCGAAAATGAGATTCGATTAATTTTATCTCATTCAAAAAAATGTTAATCTTGTTTTTGCTCATTTTATGTCTATTCTTATATCACCTCGAAATAGTCTCTTTCTACCTTGAAAAAGATGTTACCCTGGGCCTGGTTATCTGAGCGTTTTTCTTGTTTTCGTTGCGAGCGATCTCTTTTTTAGTTCGCCTCAATCGCGATAGCGCCTTCGCCAAGAAAACAAAATAAGGGTAAATCGGTGTTAGAAACATCTACAACTATTATCTTGGTAAAATTCTTATAGGTTTATCATATGTCTTTTAGGATAATGGTCCAAACAATGGACTTAACTCATCCACAACACTGAACATTCTTATCAGTGACGCTGATGACTTGCCGGCTGTATTTTCGCCTTCCTCTTACTCAGCTGAAGTGCAGGAAAATGCAGCTAAGGTGATCTGTTTACTGTCTCGATATCTAACTACCTATTTAACAATTAGATTATTTAGCTCGAGATTTCTATGAGGTGATAGTTGATGAGGCCGACGGCCAAATCAACTATCACCTCATAGAAATCTAGAGCGAATAATCTAATTGTTTTAGTAGAATTCTAACTGAAATTAACGCAAATAACGGTTTCCAATGATTTTCCCACGCATTATTGAACTTTACCCTCAAACAAAGTTACACGTATCGAATTGTCCTTGGCAAATTTGCAGTTGTTTACGCGCGTACCCGCTTTTTCAATATTTTCAAGTTTTTAAAGTCAGGAAACCGTAAATGTGCTTTTTTCAGTCTTCTCATGAATTTATTTACCCGTTTACATCTAAAATTCCTTCAAAAATTCGAAAAAACTTTAAAAACATCACATTTCGTGGACGACCGGCAGCCAACTGTACTCTAATGGCTGATAGTGTACGAGTAGCTCGGCCAATCAGATTGTAGCATTTGCATTAGTATACTAGTAGAATTCTACTAAAGCTTGTTAGAGGGTCGAATGGGTTCGAAGAACCAGGTTTTTTTGTAGGAAAAGATCTCTTACAGGTTTGCTTATCTTGAAAAGTCAGCCTTAAGTTTTCAACTTATATATGTAATTAATAATTAGCCGCTTGTAACCCGTATTAGTCTTGTATATTAGGTCACTGGTCTGGCATACGGTTCTACACCTAAATTTTATTTTACAGGGTACCTATGTAACAACTGTGACAGCAAGCGATGGCGACACGATGCTGAATGCTCCAGTGGAATACTTCATCGATACAGGTATCTTGAACAAGACAAAAAAGAAAAAAAAAACAACAAGGAAAAAATGAACAGATAAAAAAAAAAACTTCGAGTAGTTTTAAACTTGGCTTAGAGTAAATAGGCTTTCGAACAAGCATACTCCGAGTAAATGGAGATTGAAATGCAACGGAGTACATGATATCGGGAAAGAATGAAGACCGACGACGGATGGGGGAATTTTAACCCCCCCCCCCCCCCTCTTAGATCTTATTCCAAAGTTAGCCCTCTCGAGTTATTTTTAGATAAGGTCTCCAGTCCTCATCACGCAGATGATTTCATTACGTGTACGCGCGTAGCATGGATGTTTTCGTGGTGCCCGAAGATAAATTGCTGGTAAAGTCACTTGTGCTATCCGCGTGAGCACTGAATCGTAATATGAGATTGGCTAGTTTTAGTCCTTCTTGAGATTTCTAACGTCGGGAGTGATCTATGAGAGGGTTTCACTACTTGAGGAACTCTCTTATCGCTTATGTTCTCATGATAATATCCATTCTATTTTAATTACCAGCTACTGTATTATCTTTTTATGCTAAGCTCGGAAACTTTAAGTGCTACATCAAGACAATATCTGTTGATTGATGGTTCTCTTTATTCTCTTTACCTTACCTTTCCGCTGGACAGTGTAGTGCATTGCATGGAGAAATTTGATGTTGTACACGTTAAGGAGTGATTATGATTGTTTTTTTTTTTAATTTGAGATACAAACCCTGGCAGCGTATTTATGATTCTTCCCAATAATGGCGTGATCACAGTAAATGGATCCTTAGACAGGGAGACCAAGGACTCCTATAGCTTGAGAATTGGGGTGAGTAATTTTGAAAGATAGAGGTACAGGCAGGTGTGCCACTGCAGTGACGCGATAGTCTATTGCAGTTTGCTTGCTGGTTGGGTCACTCCAGCCTGTGTACTCCTTTGTATAGCCACGTCGCGACAGGATTTTCCAGAAAAAGTTCCATGAAATTTTCCCACCAAAAGATCGTGAGCATCAAAATTCACCACAAATAATAATAAATTCTCTCAAACCGCTGGCGAATTTATGTCACTGTTCTAATGTCTAATGTCTCATAATGTCCATGATAAAATTTACAATTTGTATTTTCAAAGCGAGGGTTGCTGATTAAAATTTGCTTGTCTTTTGTCATCATATTTAAAGGCTATTTCTGGAAATTTGGGTTGAATGGAATGCGCTCCTCTACCTTCTAGCTACTACAGGCTGGTGGAATATTCCATTTTTTTTTTGAATTATTATTTATTATTTATTTATTTTGTTACCCACTTAAAATATTTACAATACATATACGTAAATTGATTGCAATACAAATACAACTACTTACTCTACTTACAATACTGCATCCGCTTACAGTACTACATGTTCATCCACCTCCAATATTACTGCCTACCTACCTATTGCATTCGCAATCATCTCATCTTTTTTCCTAGGCTACCTCCACTGATCAAAACCCAGTTTTTGCCACTGTGAAGATAACTGTCAAGGATGTGAATGACAACCCACCCATGTTTGTGGACGCCCCGTATTCAGGGACTGTGTTGGAAAACGCTTCTCTTGGAATGACAGTTATGAGAGTAACAGCAGTGGATAAGGATGAGGTAATGGTCAGATAACCTTTTTGTATATGACTCTCAACGCAGGTTAACGTTGAAGTGGGCAAACTCAGTGCAGATAGAGGAGGAGGAGGAGGAGGAGGAGGAGGAGAAGGAGGAAGAGGAGGAGGAGGAGGAGGAGGAGGAGGAGGAGGAGGCAGAGGAGGCCGTGGCGATCATCATTGTTGACGGGAATGTGTGACAGAGAACAAACGGATTGACCCTAAGAAACTCTGTTGAGGCTCAAAAAGCTGTACAACCCAGATCGTAACACCACAAAGGATCCCTTCCCTCTTCATAAAAAAAATTAAAAAGCAAAACAAACCAAAGTAGCTACATAGCAGTCTTTTCTTTCTTTCTTTTTTTTATAATTTAATTTTTGTCCAAGGAAACACGGAATGTTTGAGAGTCCTAGGTCAAGCTTCTAATCAACATCTTAATAATCGTGCACAACATATAACTCTTCTTCCCCTAGCATAACAAAACAAAACGACCAAAAAACTAGAAAAATGAAACCTAACCGCAGTCTTAAGATTGAAAAGGTGTCAGCAATAGATAAATATTAACCAATATATTTTAATATTGGGTTTCAGGGCAACAATGGCGTGTTTTCGTACAACCTCGAACGCGCTGGAGGCAAGTTCACAGTCACGCCTGCTGGATACATTCTGGTCAATGATAAGATTGACCGTGAAACTGAGGATGTCCATTCTTTTCAGGTCAGTCACATGTAATTACTGTCCAATAGCTTTTGTCCCGAGACATTATACCTAAGAAACAATACCAAATTAAATCAAGCAATGGACGGCAAAGCTGACTGCTCAAGAGTTTTTAACATATCGAGAACGGGCGTTTAGAAAGTGTAATGCAAAACATAATAAGCGTTTTATTTCTGTGTTTCCTGATTATTAGCTGTGATTAGGTCTTACTGTTTCTATTTAAGCAGATCTGAGCACAAAGTGGCGTAGGTACGCAAAGAATTATAATCTTGTCTTCCCTAAGATTTCTCAAGAGCCTTTTTTAGTTCTCCCTGCAATATTCTTGCCGTGTATAGTATTCTGTAAACCCAGCTCTCCGTTCTCAGCCGTTAGCAGCCACCCATGCAGAATGATTCAATGCGTGTCGAAGAATTTAGTGAGTTTAGTGTGTCTAAACAACAGAGCTATAGTCAGGAAAAGTATTGGATGTAGATCTCATATTTGCTTGTCACGCAATCTATCTTAATAATTAATACCTTTATGCCGAGACGAAGGATTACTTTGTGCAGTTTGCGCAAAGAGCTGTCCCTCCAACGCCAAGAAGGCGGCCGAAAGTTATGAATGGTGGCTGTATTGATAAGCTCGTTGCAGCTTGCTTCGACTCGATTGTAGGAACATCACCTATGGTGATGCTTTTCTTTAAGGTTGTCGCAAAGGAAACTTTGACCTCGGAGAAATTGCAGGCCGTCGCATCTGTCACGGTCAATGTCACGGACTTGAACGACAACAATCCTGAGTGTTCTCAAGCCGTTTACAGAGAGACTGTGTCCGAGAACCGACCAGGAAACACGTTTGTAGTGCAGGTGAGAAGAATGTATGACACAGCCACATAAAGTAATAGACACCCTTGCAGTTGCTGATGAGCGAGCGTAGGAAGCGAGCGTCAACATAATCAGGATTTGGGAAGAATATGTTCAAGGGAGTATGGCACTCTACCAGAATGCATTGCATTTAACCAGCGACACAGGATGTGCCGCAACATTACTGTCTTTTATATACCCTAGTAAATAATAAGGAAGCGAATAAATATTAAATTATGTCATATTTCCTACAGTTTATGGATTAGAATCGCAGAAACAAATAATTATGTGATAATCAAAGTTATTTCAATATCAAAGTTAGAAATAAAGATTCCTTATGAATCGAGCATCATGATCTGGCTCGTAAAGTCAAGAAAAAAAGTCGATTCTGTTCCTGAACTGGCGGCATCACGATCTTGTCAAGTCAGTTCCACATAATGCTGAGGTACTGACAGTTATATTGAAGCGCAGCACTCTGATTACAGGTCAACTAAACTGTAGGTAATCTTGGAAAGACTGTCTCTGCTAGAAGATGGTTTATTTGTACATCTAGATCTTGTTTTCCAAAAAAAAAGTGTTGACGAATGTGCGCTGCAGATCGTATAAAACTTACGGGTTCCTGCAAGCCAATTTGTTTGTTATTAAACTGGTTTTAGTGGACATATGACAAGTGAACAATCATGTCTTCCCACAGATATCTGCATCCGACCCTGATCTAGGACCAAGTGGTACCGTCCGTTTTAGCCTTGTTCCAGACCCCAATGACCATTACAAGTCCTTTACCATTGATCCCCTCAATGGCACTATTTATACCACGGCCCGTTTTGACCGCGAGGAGCTTGGCCTTTATAAGCTGACTGTACGAGCCACTGACCAGCCGATCAGCGGACAGGCAAGGTAGAACTGATCTAAAAGTGCTACAGTGAATTAACCACCGGATAAAAATTAATGATATTCACAATAGACAAACAAACAAAACTAAATTAAGACATGCAATTTAAATGCTAACTTGTTGGTAGCTGCTCACAACTTTTGACAATAGTATAGTCATTTGCCATTGATGTTGCTTTCAACTGTTGACTTCAGATTTGGAGACTGTCAAGTGCAAGTTACAGTTGGCGATCAAAATGACAACAATCCAACGTTTACGAATTTACCAAACGAGACGAGCGTGTCTGAAGGTGCCTCTACCAATACTGCCTTCTACACTGTCATGGTACGTATGCGGTGCCCGGTTACAGTAGGTACATTCAAAATTTGAAAACTTCCTTAGTCCATATACTGTGATTTTTTTTCTTTAAGGCTGTTGACGCCGATGAAGGGCTGAATGCGTTTGTTAGCTACAGTATTTCCTCCGGGAATACTGATGATGCTTTTGCTATAGATCTGAACAGGTAAGGCACGAATGGCTTTTATAGAACATTCTGTTGATATTCAGGTACTTTACTGAGAGAAACGCCTGAGATTCAAACCTGAGGACAACTTAGGACATCTACACAGGAAAGCTACTCTAAATTACTGAATACTACTTCGGAAGTGCGGAATTTTTCGACGTCTTAAATGTCACTCGTCTCAGCTATCTCACGACTCATGGCATGAAGACAGGACAAGAGGACTTGTGTTCTCTCGAGATTTTCATGAAAGTGTGAAGTAAGAATAATCATTAATAAAGTGCCACATTTAGGGTAATGTTTCCAGACGTTCCAGGCCTGGCCCTGCATCAGTGGAAAACCATGTTAGTTGAAATCAGTTCAACGCTTGTTATATACGCCATGAATCTGAAATTAAAATTAAAAAATTTCCTCTCGAGATACCGACTAAAGAAGCTGTTGTTTTCGTTGGAGAACATTTCTTCCTTTGGTTTTTAGCGGAACTCTCTCTACTCTTCGAAAGCTGGACAGAGAAACCAATGCACAGTTTTCTCTACAAATCACGGCTACAGATGGAGGAGGAAAGGTTTGTAGCACAATTACTTCATGAACATTCTTTCTGGTTTGCCGAGAACTTAACACATATCGCATTTGTCATGCGAGGAGTAAGGCGTACACTGAAGAAGATATGTATTGGAGATAGAGTATAAGGAGACGAACCAGGCACACAAGACAGAACACATTCAGTAGTACGCTTGAGTAAGAGTACGCGTGACTATGAGTTCGCGCGAGTAAGAGTACGCGCGATTAAGAGTACGCGTGAGTAAGAGTACGCGCGAGAATAATGGGATCTTGTTATGCCTTGAACACCTACAAAATAGGGATAACGGGTCTACAGTTATAAGGATAACTATTACGACTAGCAAGAAAACAATACAAGTGATGATTTATAACGCTTGTGAGAGGTTTATGTTGAAGGCGACTGGGGTTTATCATATACCTAAGAACCAGCGGTATTTCAGTAACTAGGTGAAAACTAGACCATAGTATTCTTTAAAGAAAGGAAGGAACTCTTAATTGCTTTAGTCATGTTTAGAGGTTGTGGGTAGTAATAAGTTATTTGCAACATTATAAAGTAGATTCTTTAAGATAAAGTCTTGTTGTTGAGCGTCTGGATGACGTAATTAGTGACGTCATGCACAGGAGTCGAGAACGCCTAGCTGAGAGTGTTCGCACACTTTGCAATCTAGTAGCAATACATGTATGATCTGTTGCTTCTCCACAGGCATCAAACGAGAGTCTGCTGGTTTACATTACTGACATCAACGATAACCCACCCAAGTTTACTGAACCCGAAGGATATTATTTTACGGTAGAAGAAGGAAAAGCTGGCCTGACCGTGGGGATGGTCACGGTAAATAAGAGTTTCATCGAATTAACGGTTTTGAAAATTAATCCTTAGAGTCGCCAAGCCGAGTCTAGATAGGAGATCAGAGGGGGATGTAAAATACAACTATATGTGACAACCTCGTGAGGTGTTTTGGGTGTGTAGGGGAAAAACCTTGTAAGGACATCGAGAAAGGGTTGCCGAGTTAGAGGTAAGATATTTTATGTCTTTACCTTAAAGATGTGCTGAATGAGGTAAAGCTCTTAGTACTGGACTGCTTGCTACTCAGGCTATATAGCGTTTCAAGGCAATAATTACTATGGCCAAAACAACCGCTAATATGATGCTGTGCGAGGAGGAAAAACGTCGAATATAGGCCGAAAACAGGGAGTGTTACATGTGGTTTAACAGGTATTTTAATGTAATCACAATAGTAACTGAAGTGTGAAAAGTGAATTGATCAACATGACACGAGCGTGGGACAAAGAAAACATCTGAGTCCCCGACAGGAATCGAACCCATGACCTCCCGAACACCTGGCTATCCACACTGAGCTACGAGAACTCATGGAGAGCGAGGTCATCCATATTTAACTGAGTTCATATTTGCAGTCAAGTAGTTTGAGACAGCTGTTCTACTAATAACTCAAACTGTATCATTTTTACAGGCAATTGACGATGACGAGGGCGTCAATGCAGAAGTCATATACAGCCTCAAACCTGTTGAAGACTATGTGAAGTAAGTATCTCCAAAACGTATTATGTCGATGTTGACACTGTGGAGTTACCCTATTACGAAACAATGTATGCAAACGACTCAACTTTTTGGAACTGAGCGAGACTGCGTAACAAGCTTTTCACTGTATTCCACTATTCATTCTACAAAACGTACATTTTCAGTCTTGTTGTTACCTTTCTGATGGCAGATTTTCGATCGGCGAGGCCTCCGGTGAGATAAAGACCGTCGCTGCATTAGATCGAGAGACCGCTGACCAACACCGCATCAGGGTTATAGCCAAAGATAAGGGATTGTCAAATAATGAGGTTGAAGTTCAAGTTATGATCAATGTCTCTGACATTAACGATCATAGCCCGGTATTTAGTCAGCGGCACTACGTTGTGGTGGTGAAAGAACAACTTCCCGCGCATGTCATCTTGAATCTCACGGTATGTTGACTCTCGTTTCCGATACTGCATGCGATGGAATGTTGCGACAAGACGTGAATACGCTTTTGCGCATTCATTATGGCTATCGGTAGACGAAAAGTTACATATTAGCCAACTAAGATAGAGAAACGCGAAGGAGTGATACTGCTAAGAACTAGAGCACTGGGCGCTATGCATGTAATTCCCGATTATATTGGACAGTACGTGTCATCTACGCGCGCTTTTTCATGATAATGGCACTTGAATGGGTTCCCTCTCTCGTGGATCTAGAAGACAATTCAACCGTTCTTATACGAGCCAAAAAGGTTAAGCCTTGCAACTTTTTTCTCAAATGTTGTCCACTTCGTGTCGTTCCCTTAAAGTCTGTAATCTTAATTGCGATTTAACAAATCGGATTCCCCCTTCGCAGTGTATTGACGTTACTTAAATGTCTGACTGAAGAAACTACTGTTTTGATACAGGCAACTGACGGGGATATTGGTATCAACGCCGCCTTTTTGTATTCAATCCTGTCCGGAGATACTGATAACAGTTTCACTGTTGATCCTGATAGCGGAGTGCTTTCCACTACCGGCCCCTTGGACCGAGAAAAACACGACTCTTACATATTATTGGTTCGTGTGTCAGATCTCCATGGTAACCACAGTTATGGCGTAGTGTTTGACGATTCTACAGTAGTTGAGGTGGTTGTCGAGGTGAGTGGGCTCTTCCTTCAGCCCTTCTGGTCTCCATGTATTCGTTACGTTTGTTAAAATGGCTGAGAGAAGGTTTGGTGATCGTTACGATCATATGGGACAACTCTTCATTGATCGTTGCGTCAACGAATCAATAGTCCTGCTACCCTGGAGTCCAGAGGCTCTTCTTTCGTCGTGGTCTCTAACTCGAATTATCCCGCTGAGTGACAGGGAACCCAAGGGCAATTTTAGTCCATTCAACCGACTCAAAACAACCGAAATTAGAAGAATTTATTGTGGGATTAAGTAGAGATGGTTGATTTTTTTTCCCTAATCGGGTCTTGTCATCGTTTTTAACTTTGTATTGCTTTTAACAATAGAATATCTTTATGGTTGACGTTAGTGTGGGGAAAAGGTAAAGTCTGCATACGAGCCAAGTGGCTCATGACGCCGGAGCTTATCCCGGTTTCCGTAGCATGAAGCGACTGGGAGTATTTCTATTCCTCCTGGTGAAATGCTAGTCTATCGCAGGGTTACCCCCAGCATGAAGTTCGCCGGTCCCAATTTATACACCGGATGGAGAGGGGCCCTGCGAGGGTAAAGTATCTTGCCTAGAAACACAACACAGTGCCCTCAAACCACTCGATCCGGAGACAAGCGCACTAACAATGAAGCTACCGCTCCTCCACTGACGTTAATGTGGAGAATGGGCATTTTTCTATGAAACGACAGAAAACACTCGTATAGGTAGGTAGATATAAACCAGGAAATAAAAACACCGTTTTTTTTTTTGTTTTCAGAACACAAATGATAACAGTCCCTTGTTTTCCAACCCATTGTATCAAGTGGACATATTCGAGAACATCACTACCGGCACAGCCATTTTACAAGTCTCTGCCCAGGATCGCGATATCGACGTTCTCATGGGCCTGCGATACTCCATTGTCAGTGGTAACAGTCTCCAGAGGTTCTTTATTGACACCTTCAGTGGTGTGATATACGTAAAGAGTCCCATTGACCGAGATTCTCCTAGGAACGAGACGTCATTCCTTTTAACGGTAATAACTTTGAATCGCTGCCATAAAGAGTAACTAAATCAACAGTTTTGCTTAATGAAAGACGCTCTGTTTTCTTGGTTATTTGAAATACTCTAATGGAGATGGAAATATTGTTATTTTGAAAAAAAAAAAAATTGCGGAGCGAGTGAAAATGAATGGAAAGCGGAAGGAAGGAGGAACGTTTCGCTTCCAATTCACTTACATGTATAGTTTTAGTGGTGTTCTTTGGCATTGTCTTACTGTGTCTAATCAACTCTTTCAGTCTGTTATTATCTGTTTTAGGTTATGGCAAAAGATGAAGGCAAATCTTCTTTAAACTCTACTACAAAGGTAAAGAAGGAAAGAAAAACTGTTTTACTTTTAACGTAACCAGAGTTCCAGGGAAAAGCTGTTTTTATTTAGACATTTTATAAGAAGCGACAGCGCGCATGCACAATAAATGTGCTTCAACGATGTCTTTCTCCTTAGTTCACTGTTGGTGAACTAAAATTTGATTTGCGGAGTCAAATTACTTCCAAGGAACCTCTAAAGAGAATGTAGACTCGTTCAAATTGGTTGTTTTTACGGGTAACATTCTGTTGGGAAATCAAAATATTTGTCTCTCTTGTGTTTTCGTTTGTGATTGGCAGGTTAACATTACCGTATTTGACGTGAATGACAGTCCGCCGGAGTTTGAATCAGGTAAGACATTTTAGCTGAACTAGAATCGATTGTAGACAAAACGAGGGGCGAGGGAGGAGGTAATTACCTACAAGAGAGTCTCTAACTGTGTACGTAACGTGTGCGCGTGAACTCATGTCACGTTCACTCATCAATTCGCTGACGTATTGTAAAGAGGGAACAGATCTTGGTTTCTCTTGGTCACCAGGAGCCTGTGGTGTCACATAACATGTAATTGCTGTAATCAGTCTTTTTAGGTAACAGGTAACGCATTCTTCAAGCATTGTTATGTCTGTGTACACTGTGACCATACAGCTGGTAACACATTCTGCAATAATTCATTGTACAGCTGTGTACGCTGTAATAGTGTTTTTGCTAACGCGTTCTTCCTTGACCTTATTTCTGCCATGCATACCATGACTGCGTTAGAGATAACACTCTTTATCACCCTTCTACCTCTTTGCATAGCGAGAGTTTTATACTCCCGGACGCGTGAACTCATGTCACGTTCGGCACCCATCTGTGCACTGTTATATTGTAAAGAGGGAGAATATCTCGAGTTATATTTAACAGATTTAAATTTGTATTCACTTTGTATTGAATATTAAAAATCTTTTTAGTTTATCACATGTAAAGCGCTTCTGATCACATTTACTTGGAAAATGCGCTATATAAGTTTTAAGTTATTGATATTAAATAATAATAAAAAATAGATAAAATTATAAATTACATTATTCACGTTTCGAAGTGTAGCACTGTTGTACAAATTGTGGACATTGAAATAAGCAAACAAGTGTTTTAAAGGACCCTAGTCAGCCTCCGCCATTTTCGATGACATCGAAATTATTGATATAGCATGATGAAGCGAATTCTTATTGTTTTACTGTAAGCTGTGCTCCTGAAGGTATGTTTAATTATCTTGAGTAGTTTCACAGTGATTTTTCTTCGTTTCGATAGGCTCCGAATAAAATATAATAGCCAAATTCTCGCATGTAAACAAAAACAAAGGTGTGGCTGACTAGGGCCCTTTAAATTGAACATAAATCCCTACTGCCGGACGACTGACCTGTTGACTACTCTCAAAGCGTGGAGAAGTTGAATCGGGGACCACCACACACAAATCCATCTGGTGGCAGGGAGGAGGATTTGAACCCGGGACCGAGGTAACAAATCCATGCAGCGCCCTACCCACTAAAAGTTAGTATATCTCTGGTAATGCTTTCTCTATAACGTTTTAAATGAATATTGCAGCTGTGTACACCGTGAGCATACCAGAGGATGCCCCAATAGGGACTGTTGTGCTGCGTCCTGTGAGCCATGACAGAGATTCCTCCAGTAATATGGAGCTGACCTTTGCCATTACTTCAGGAAATAACCAGGTGGCCAAAATTTAGCTTTTTTTAAATTGTATCTTTTTGCCAAGTGAATAACTGTTATTCAAAAGGGCATACACCCGACGCGAAAGAATTGTTGGAATGTGTTAATATTGGTGCATCAATTTAAACAATTGAAAACTGTCTAAACTCGTGTTAAAGTATTTCGCACCCAAACAAGCTTATCTCGGCTGCCTTACAATTCAGTTATACCAAGGATGGTTTATCCCTGTTTCCACCTTGAAGGTGTTATGGCCTGCGCTAGATCACCACCAGCAGCAGCTTTGTCTTTACCATTTCGATTCTTAAAGATGAGGCTTCTAGTTGTAACATAGTCATAGCGTACCGTAAACGGTTGACATTTTTCCCATTCTTTTCTTTCACTTGCTTCTCAAGGAAAAAGTGGTGATGTGTGTTTGTTTCTCTGATGACAGGTTCCCCCACTGTTCGAGGTGGACAGTTCGACTGGTGTTATATCAAGTTACCAAGTGTTTGATTACGACGAAAGTCCACAGAAATACACATTGACTCTCACAGCCACAGCCAAAGGACAGCCTCCTCTTATGGGGTCAGTGTTTTTGTTGCTCTCCGTTCTTGTTCCGCGCCCTCCTCAGTTTCGGGGAAGTCTCTGTTTCTCTTTATGAAGATGTCCCATTGACCTCAACAGCCAAGCTAGTTCAGCTAACCCTGTTCCCATTTCGACCGGAGAAGAATGTTTCTCTACATACTGCCCACGAATCACTTTTCAAAGCCCTTTGACCTGTTCAGTATCACTATTTACTTCCGCTGAAGTTCAAAAACTTCAAAAAAGATTAACTTAAAGTAGAAAAACGAAAGACTTCACTGAGTTCCGAAATTGAACAAAAAAATCCTCTGCCCCATGTCAGACTTAGTTAGAGAGTCAGTAAAATGAACCCAACGTTATCTAGCGGAACATACCGTATCAAATTAAAAGCGAACTTGAGATATCCCCCCGGGGGTTATTCCCCTAATTTTCGGATAGGTGCGTGCCCTATTTAATGATGAAGCAAACGAAAATTGACACCCTATGCAAGAGAAAGACTGAAAATAAAAATAGCTTGCACGGGTCAACTTTATTTTGTTTCTGTAAGATTACTGGAAGTTAGCATCAAGCATAGTATAGTAGACTAAGCATATTTTAACTGGGTATTTAAGCTCTGCTATTTCAGCTGATACAATTTAGGTACCCTATCTTCTGATCACACCTGGAACACTATGCCAACAAGGGCAAAAGTGATAGCCTAATATAAGGAGCATTTTTACGCTATTTGGCAACTTTTTAAAAAGCAAGAAGGTGTCTTCGCATCAATTGAATTCTAAAACTAATGATCTAGTTTTGTTATTGAAGACTATTTGAAGGTGCTGAAACTGTTTCTTGTCGCCTGTCGCTACGGATGGCATGGATGGAAATGGATTGAAATTTGAAAAAATCGGCCAATTTTTTCAAGTTTTGATGCTACGTGTTCCAAAAATCAGCTTCAAGAAATTTGTTTTGGTTAGCCCTCTCTGACAAAATTCATTTGATATCTTCGTCGTAGCTTTGCAGAAGCATTTTGTTTATGACTAAAGCCTCCAAGTTATGATTTTCGCACAGAATCTATCGACCTAAAACAGCAAAATCCTCGTGACACTGCTCCTTTAAAAATCGAGAACCTCAAAAACCATACCCTATCCCGCGGCACATATCTGTACAGCTCATAAAAGGGAGTACCCCCGGGGGTGATATCATTAATGCAGTGCCTCCTCATGTTATTGGGAAACAGCCTGAGCTTCTGCTATCTCTAAACCAGGGAAAATAACATCAATTGTTCCAAACTCTCTTTTCTTTTAGAAATACAACAGTTATTGTCGAGCTTGAAAATGTTAACGACAACACTCCGTCGTTCACTCAGCAAAAGTTCTTTTTTACTGCAAAAGAGGTAAGCATCACATCGTGTTTCAATTCTTCTTTCTTATCTTCTCCTCGAAGAGTCTAAACATGAAATTTTCATGAGAGAATTTCTCGCTGTTTACTTGTTTACTTTTCTTGATTTCAGGGCATGTATGCCGGTAACAGCAAAGTTGTTGGTCAAGTGACTGCCATAGACAAAGATCAAGATGAAAAGAACTCTGTTTATGGGCAAATTAAGTACGAATTTGTTAACCAAACAAGTAAGTGCACTAAATAAACATTTTGTAGAATTTAATGACCAAAATGTTTCATTTATACCAGAAGTCGCAGAACAGCAAACAGTGATACAGTGGCTGCAAAATTTATTTTGTGGGTAAACTGTGTGACCTACGCTATTGTTGTGTACGGGTCCTAAAAGATCATCACCTCCTAAGAGGTTCGGGATGAATGTTTATTGGAGCTACACGAAGTATAAACCGAGTTGGAAGAAAATGGATGCAGATGAGCGCCGTAAGCCTCTAGAGAAGATTCGAATGACCAGAGGAAAAAAAAGAACATCAAATCCCGGTTCTTAGTCGTATTTCAGAACGTCCCCCTGTTATTTTCATTTTCGGGCATTAAAAAAAAAAGTTAAACTTCACTAATCTTTTTCGAGTAGGACCAAAACGCCGGCCTTTTAATGGCTGGTTTCTCCTGTTTGATATACTACTTTAGGTTTCTATCGTGATCACCAGTGGCCTTTGGACCGAGAGGAGAATGGCAAAGTTCTGGATATTCGTGGAGGTATTCAAGCAGAGCTGAAGAATGGCGCGAAAATAGTCTCGGACCCAGATCTCGGCGACGTTCTTTCACTAGAAGCACCGGAGGCCTGGATACTCATGGGCAATTTTCAAGGTATTTTACCTTAAATATTTACCTGTTGACGTTATTATTTTGTGACAGATATTTTTGTTCATTTATTGATTAATTGTAAAGGTCAACTCAAGTTTACGTGCTGATCTGTTGGAAAATAAGTGCTGCTTTTGTTGAATATTAAGGCTGGGGTTAACATAAAGGCCGTCTTTTGGCTGGGTATTATGGTTTTAACGCAAATTTCTTGTTCACGTTTGAAGCAGTCAAAAATCTCTCTGCTCTTCCCACATACTACGTTTCGCGCTGTTTTGTATTTTTTTTGTCAGTTTTGGGTATATTTGGGGATAAATAGTCTTTCTCAAAGGATTAGTAAGATTGATGAAAGTAAGGAATTTAAAATATTTGATATTGTTTTTAAATTAGAATTTGAAGTTAAAAAATGATAGACGTACGCCAGATAGTTTTCCACCAACCTGGGATGCCCTTTCAGGGGCAATCAACTGTCTGGTGGTGTTCCAAAACTTTTTGCTTTACTGTTATATTTCCAAAAATTTAACTTAAATTCAGGTAGTCCACCGCCTTAATCTAGGATAAATGAAAGGAAAAAAGAACAGTCAACTTTTCAGTCGATTTCTCTCGAGTCATTTCACATCCTTTGATAGCCAATAGCGTGATTAATTATCACTCATGCGCAGAGGAGTGAGGTGTCAAACTGTGCACCATAATAAGGCGAAAGCACGAAAGTTGATATTTAAATACTTCTTCCTTCATTTTTGAGAAGCTGAAGGTCTGATGGCTGAGTAATGCCATTGACCACCAAGGTATCTCTCGCCATCAATTGACCTTCAAATATTTTTACATTTATACTTTTAAATCTAACGGCGTTCTTTGTATTTCTCGACCAAGAGGGGCTCTTCGTGCCTTGCAAGCAGCAATGAATAATCTCTCAGTCAATTAGACAGGGAAGTTGTCGTTAGACTTACGGAGTAAATTAAAGAAACGTCGGAAATCAAATGGCGCGTTGTTAGCTGCATGCGTTAAACTTGAGAACGAAAAAAAAAAAACTTTAGAGGGAATGTCCACTAGGACCGAGCCAGTCGTGGCACATGATGAAAAATCAAAATTTTTCATATTCTTCCCAGAGATAGCCTATGGTAAGCCTAGAAACGTGGTGTGATTTTTTTCTTGAAATATTTTTTTAAACCCGCCAAAAAATCAAAAATCCGTTGCGGTCCCACGTCTGGTCAAAAACACGCAAAATTCAGTGACTAATACCTTATCATAAACTTCGCTCTGTTTTATCCCCATCAAAATAACACTCCAGTTTGAGCCTGGAAATTTAATTTTGAGGAGTTTACAAGTCTTTTGAGGCCAATTATACTTCTGTGGGTTAATTTTCAAGGCGACGACGAGCCGCTTAAAATCAGTAAAATTCACTTCCTAAAAATTCTTAATTATGCACACTTTTTCAATCGGCAAATTCGCCACCCGGTAAAACACCAAAACACCTAAGATTTTGACGTTTCGAAAGACGAAATGTCAGTGTAAAACCTGGTATAAAAATTATTTTCGGGCTTTACATCAGCGTTGAGTACTAAGGCCCGTTTCAAAACGCCGTGCTAAAGTCGTGCCGAACTAAATTCAATTTGGCTCGACTGTAGCACGACATTGGCACGACTTGGTTTCAAACGTCGAGCCATGGTCAAGCTTAATTCACTCACTGGGAATTCACTGGGCGTTTAGAAAAGAGACGATATTACGAACCAGCGGTCCAACGGATAAATCCAAAATGATAATTTTAGTTATTTACTTATTTAGTTCGGCACGGCAATAGCACGCCGTTTGAAACCATGCCGTGCCAAAGTAGGGTAGCACGACAGAGCTTGCCGTGCTACACGGCAGAGTCGAACCTAATTCTTAAATGGTTTCAAACGCCGTGCTACAGCCGCGCCAAAGTCGAACCTAAATAATGAATTGAGTTCGGCACGACTTAAGCACGGCGTTTGAAACGGGCCTCACGCTCTCAAAATCGTGATAATCACAACACTAACCTGCTAGAAAACGAAAACAATAGGCAAGTGCCTGTGACCAGATAATCAAAAGGAATCTGAAAATGTCTGCTTGAATTTGATTTCCTCGGTATTCGGACTTAACTATGGTAGAAAAGTCATGTTTAGCTCACCTTCTGTAATTACATTCAAATATTAGTGCTGGCGTATTCAGAATCCTACACGATAACCATTGCGATGAGTGGAGTTAGACAAAGTACATCCTCCTTACTGACATTCAATCAATGCCTCTAAAATAATCCACCTCATTCCTAACCTCATTGCTAGCCCTTGTTCTTAACAAGCGAAAAACAAAATTCGCTTTGACAGGTAAACATGAAAAGGTGATTTGGGCGCTCGCATTTAGGAGTCGTGAAAAATTGGGCAATTCAATTTTTTCAAAATTTTTGGTATAGTCTGATAGCCAATCCTATAAGCTTTAATTTGATATAGGGGTTTGGATATCTACAGTTTAAACCGGACGCGCCACATCGCTTGCACGCGAGACACCCCTGAAGGTGCATAGTAACCTTAAAACATATAATCTAGTGTATCAACCACAATGTGATACCTGCAGTGCAACATATCCAACATCAGAATGCTCTCGGAGATCTGTCACGTAACTCGCTTGTTTAAATACTGGAGGATTATCATTAGTGTCCACAACTTCTATTTCCACGACGGTTGAATTAAATCGAGGGTGATCTGGATCCAGATCAATAGCTCGCACCTCGAAGCTGTAGTTTGCTTTAACTTCTCGATCCAGTTCACCAATCGCAGTTATTACTCCGTCATCTGAGATTGCGAAATTGTCCATGTACTGGGGATAGCTTGGCATTTCTTTGCCAGTTACGTGCCCTAAAATATTTTACAAATGATACGTCTAGTGTACTCAGGCTAGACAAATTGATTTCGTTGTAGAAAAGTAATAATTAATATAATTTGAGTCGCTAGCATTCCAGGCAGCTGCTACTCTAATTTTTACTTGAACTGTTTTTATTATTGTAATTTCTTATTTTGAGCAAGAATGAAAGCAAATAAAGATTGACTGATTGAGCTATCAATACTCACGAGATATCTCATACGAATGCAGCACCTCATCGTCTGTAAGACGTTTGCGCCAAATGAGAAGATCGCTGACCGACAGATTACCGTAATGGTTGAGATTTTCATCGTTAAATTTCCCGACAGTCAGTTGGGTTAAACTGTCCCTTGCACGTGTGATCTCCTTTGGGGCCTGGGTAGATGCGATCAGCTGTCCGTTTTGAAAGTAACGCAATCCAGCTTCAACACTCCACGTAAATGTGAAGTAAAACCACTCCTGTGAATTTCGAAATATATAAATCACAAAAAAGAGGATAAACGAATTCTTCAAGAAGTTTATAATGGCTTTCTGTATGCGTAATCATCTAGGCCGCTTTCAGATGTAGTGGCTGGTGCTGAGTGGTGCTCAACTTCCGATCTGCAGCCTGAAGTGGTTAGTAGTTTATGAAATTCTCTCTGAATGGCACCCTGAACCTAGCAATTTAGACTGCAAAATATAGTCTCCATTTCTTCTTGTTTTCCTGGCGTGACCAAGATACGTACATGTGCGACGCAAGTATGCACGAAGCTTTTATAAAACGATGACATCAAACTATGATGTTAATGTGATTTCTAGCCTGCGAAAACAGCCGTCCTTCTTCGCTCCGGGAGCGAAGAAGGACGGCTGTTTTCGCAGGCTATGTGATTTCCCTTCCCCAGTTTTTCTCAACCACAAATCCAAATTGACCCGCCATTATTGCGTTTTCAATTTCCCCCGGTGTAGTGTGCACAGAGTATAGCTACGAGCACGTGATTTCCAAACGATATCAGGCTACCGTGATGGCACAAAGTCACCTGATTATTAACTTGAATTTTAATTAACCCGCACTAGACTTAAAAAGACTTACCTTTGGTATATCGTTTACTTTTAGGATCCATTCAGTTGTTGAAGTTTCCAAGATAAGCTTGAAATCACCAGCAGCTGACTCACGATAAAAATCAAACCCAGTGGCAAACCTTGATGCTCCGCCAGATGAGATGATATACTGACCTGAAGTAAACTTCATCCATAAGGCCAATGATAACCCTTCACTGCACAGAGTCGGATTACTGATGCAATCATCTGAGAAGATAAATATCAGATATTTCTCTCGACTGCTTTGAAAAGAAAAGATAAAAAATCTTTAATCTTCCCTTAGTGCTATCCCCTCTGTAAATTAAAAGGCTTTACCTTACGTGTATTATGATTTCAAAGTTATTTGTTTCGTAAAAATGCAAATAGCAAAACTGTCCGAAGTTTGTTCCGAAAACTTCGAAGACGGTCGACGATCGATTCCCCCACGTACTCCGAGGATTGCCGACGACTACTACATTACGGTACGTGATATGTATTATTTACCACTGGACAGAAATTAACAATTGCTTTTGAGGCTGCTATTGTCAAATATCAGTCTACAAACTTTGTGACTATTTAATTTACATTTGTTGTACTATCGGGTTCAACGAAGTGCCTGAAATCTCGTGAAATCTGCGATTCCGCGAATAGCGTGAAAACCCGTGAAATCTAAGATTCCGCGAAATGCGAGAAATCTGGAGAAATCTGCGATTCAACGAAATACGTGAGATCTCGAGAAATCTCGGCTCCACGAAATGCGTGAAATCTCGCGTCGGCACAACGACTCTGCGAGAACAGCTACTCGATGCGGATGTCGTATACATGTAATTAAACATCCCATCTCTGAAATTATCATATGACTTTTCAGTGAGTCACAAAACGAGCGTTCTGTCTACATGCAATAAACCATATCAGCTTATCATTGCACAATAAATCATCTTTATTAAAATGTGAACGAATGCAAACTGCTAGAAGCCATTTCCGATTTGCCTTTTATCTCTGTTTTCAAACGTACGTGTTCTAGTTCGAAATGTTTTCATTTGAAAATGAGACTGATTTGCATGGAGACGAAAGGGCATTTGAGGCAAATTTTCATATGATTTTATGGTTTCGCTCGATGACTTTACACGGTTTTCGGCACACCAAGGCAATGGGCTACTCGAAAATGTCGGAAATACCCTATTTCCTTCTCTTAACTGAAGATTAAAAGTTCAGCTTCAGTTCAGTTCAAATAGAGCGAGATACGTGACGGTAACACAATGCTATATTTATGAAGCATGACTCACAAAACATGATTATTATTCATAAAGTGTTGAAAGTCCCAGTATTAGATATCTGTTGCAATTAATGATTTTTAGTTTGCATATGATTCGGTAAATTTTTGTCATGCATCTCTAACATTTAATAATACCTTTTTAAAAAGGCCTGTTTCCATACGAAATTTGTGACATGGCTATTTAAAACATATGTTACTTAATCCCGTTTAAATTATATTTTTTAAAGAGAGCATGGGTCATTTATTATTGATTTACGCTTGTGGGCGGCTGTGTCGTTTGAAAAAACAAATATATTGTATGACGCGTTTGAAATGGGATAAATAAAAATTTATCCGTACTAAACGAAACTGGCAAAGGAGACTAGTAAATGAAACTCGGCGATTCCCGGTGTCGTCAGTTACCGCGCACTAAACGGCCAGTTAAAATGGACTTTATTGCATTGAAGATAACTAGAAGACAAAAGTTTTAAGTCAGGACTATATCATATTTTAAAAGGAGAAAAGAAAATTGTGAGGTCGAGTTAGTGGAAGAGGGGTGTCAAATTCTAAGAGATAACCCTCAACCGTCCGGACCTCGATATACTGATGTGAACTTCGTGTAATTATATGGTTCAGATCTGTCTGTCGCATAATTGTGGGATGTGGTAAGCATGGTAGGCCGTTACGCATGCGCACTGAGAATTCACGAGTAAATTTATAAATACTTTTCCTCGTGTTCCTCGTGTTATAGTGAAATTTTACTAGAAAACGCTAATTCGCCTTCTCGGTAATACCTCTGTATTGGTTAAAAGCCGAAAAATGTCTAAAAGAAACTAACAATTATAAAATGGGAACAAACGTTATAAGAAATGAGCAAAATCGAAAATGGGTTCAGCAAAAATGAATGGAAACTGCAGTCAAATTATGGAGAAGGATAGCTAAATCTTGGATAATCCTTCCCCAAACGGACCACACATATGGTATGTGGACTTTCAATATTTATTTGACTCTGTTTTTGCGATATTGTCATTGTGGTACATAATTCAAACCAAAAGTTCTGCCCCTCACGCACGCGTAACTCTCAACCTTTTATATTCGATTTTTGAACCTTTCTGGCGAGTTCTGAAATAGTTTCAAAGCTGAATTAAAACCAAGAAGGAGAATCTAGTTATCCCACTTTCCACTGTCTAGATAAAGAGTCTTGAAACTAGGTATTTTCGAATATTCAGTTTGGGTTGACTAATAGCCTTGGGCGGTAAATAAATATCAAAGCGGAAAGTTAAAAATATTTCGCTTGCTGTTCTATTCCATGATTCGTAAACATATATCTTTAGATATTTTCTATTTGCCCAAAAAGAAACAAGCTTGGTTGCAAGTGTGTCACCATTCTAGTTCCGTAATATCAGATTCAATCAATGTCCCTGTAAAATATTTTTGGCAAACGAAAACAGAACGGTTGACTAGCTAGCAACTGAAGCCTTGGTTTCCACGTCTGTCCTCGAATGTACCGTTGATTTGTTTCTAGCTATATCTCCTTTCTTAATATGAAATCAAATCAAGCCTGTTTAAAGCCACATGTGTTATGGTTTTACTGTCTGTTGCTGTCTGTTACTGTCTGTTACCCGACCGGATCATGGAAAGAAGCTACTAGAAGACTGACCTGCCTTCACGCTCTGTTAAAAAAAAAAACATTGTTTATAAGCATTGCCACAATTTGCATTTGTTATTGAATTTTGGCAACCTTTGAACAAAAGAACTCAAGAGCACCTATTTATATCTGGGCCCGTCATAGATGACATAATGCAAAAATATAACTATTTATTCCGTTCAGAAATTACAGCAGAGGGAAATGTGAAGCACGTTTTGTTATCAAGATCATATTGATGGCTTCATTTCTCAATAACTCGAACACATCGCCGACTAGAATAATAATAATATTCCCTAGTCTCCTTCGCAGCCGTTGTAAGGGTCGTCACGCAACGCTTCTCCCCCGATTACCAGAATTGAAGAAAACGCTAACAGTCAGTATGTAGTTTGTCACGCTTTAGTGGATTTTCTGTCGCTTTTCGTTCTTCTACCTAATGTTCTGAGCTTTTCTTCAAACGGTTATAAATCTTTGCAGTCGAGCAGCTTCCAAGTCTTTCAAAGCTGTTAAGAGGGAATGTCCCGGCTAGGACCGAGCCATATCGAAAACACGTGGCACATCATGAAAAATCAAAATTTTTCATATTCTTCCCAGAGATAGCCTATGGTAAGCCTAGAAACGTGGTGTGATTTTTTTTTCTTGAAATATTGTTTTAAACCCGCCAAAAAATCAAAAATCCGTTGCGGTCCCACGTCTGGTCAAAAACGCGCAAAATTCAGTGACTAATACCTAATCATAAACTTCGCTCTGTTTAATCCCCATCAAAATAACACTCCAGTTTGAGC
>JAHPZR010001333.1:10000-18289 GCA_019787425.1 Platygyra sinensis
TAACTACCTATCTCTAAACCCCCTTCTCACCATGACCCACTCAAAAGACAGAAGACACGCCAGTAAGAGAACTGTAGACTATTTACAAAAGCTCCTAAAAGAGCCAGCTTACGCCTCAAGAAAACATAACAAAAGATTGGCTTACGGCCAAAGAAAACACTTATAAATCTAGTAGAAGTTCTGCCATGTCCTCATCTTGTTCATCAAAACCAGGTGTACTAAACCCATATGGGTATGATTGGAAGGTGGACGGATCTATGATGCGTTTGTCAAAGACGAGACCATATTTTTTGGTCCGTGGGATGACTTTCAGGCATTTGCTGACCGGATCTCGGGTGAAAAAGTGGGGATTGACAACCTCTATGTTTCTTCGTTGTTCTTCTAAAGGATCGGTAATCTCTTCCAAGACGTTTTGCCGCATGATGTGGTAATTTAGCTGTTTTGAACCGCGAACATTCAGGGTGAAACCACGGACTTTGCAGCAGATCTTGCCATTTGCTGTCTGGTAGCCATAATTTTTGGGGCCTCCCGATACAAATTCGGTAATGTAATCCCCATTGTCTAATTCATTGGTCATGTCTCCCAGAAAGTCGCCGAGTGGGATGTCAGCCTCACCAGGTTTACAGCGGTAGATCACGGAATCCGTCTCAAAGTAGAGTGCTCTCTCACCTAAAATCTCCAATGATTCGTACAGCTTAAGTCTGGCCAAGCAGGTGGTGAAGGCTGCTACAAAAATATTGGTTTTTCCATTCTGTGGCTCTTCGTCTTGGACATGTGTATACACAACTTCTAACACATCTTCTGTGCAGATGCGTATGGTAGAGATGTTAATCATGTTGTTGTTTACAAGAGTGAACAATTCGGCTGATGATGCGATGGTTACTGTTCTTGGTTTGTTTAGACGTTCGCCAAACTTGCCCCAGAAGGAGTTAAGCATCAACTTGGCTGTGGCCTTTCTACCGGGATTTTTGCCAATGAGGGCCGGTGAGAGAGCAATCCCTTCACGTTCTTTGTAATGCAGTACATACTGTTGTCTTTGTAGCTCAGTTTGAGCCCACGCAGGATACCCACTACTCTCTTGTTTAATCTTTAGCCACTGGTTTACATAGTTAGCGAAGAGACCCTTGCTACGTTGTGACTGTGGAAAGTGCCAGACCTCATGAATCTTCACCAGTGTGTAGCCCATCTCGACGGCTTTTTGTAGTTCTGGGGTGCACCATGTTCCACGTAGCATTCGTTGTGTGGGGGAGTGGGAACACCAAAAGCTACGTTCTAACAGAGGTTTACTCATCTGTTGTTCCACACAAGAACGACACAAAGGCAAAACCAGCTTACCACCACACCGATAAGGTAACACAGGGTGGTACAGGTGGAATGGTGGAAGGATGTCGACGTTGGCAATTCCGAAGTAGTTTGAAATGTTTTGATCTTCGGGATGGGTGATAATCTTGGGGTGTCCTATTGGATACTCTCCGTATTTGTTCACCCACGGGTAAAGAGATGTGACATCCACGTACTTTATTTGTTCTCCCTGGGTCTCGTCTGCCTTGTAATACAATGTGGCGGCATTGGTTCGACCCCCAAAAAATGCGTCGCGAGGACTCAACGGGTGTACGAGGTCGAGGGTCGACAAGAAATCCTGGAGACCAAGATCTATCTTCACTTTCTGGTCCCAGTTACATTCCCACTGCTCAATGACTGTATAACCCAGATGCTTGAGGAGATTTATCTTCTTACAAGTGGCCTCATAGACTTGCTCCAGGGTCCGGGCTGGGTGGATCTTGCTTGTACTGTGACGATTGTGTTTGAAACAGCGTGGACATCCATGCCAGAGACAGCCATGGAACTCATAGATGGTGCGTGAAGAAGGGTCGTAGCCATCCACATGTAGGAGCCCTGCCGGACTCTGGATGGCCTGTTCCCCACCATTTCCCGCGTGGTGAATGCGGTCAGCCATAGGCTCGCCGGTGGAGGAACAAACCCTCCGGAGTTGATGCTCACACCAGGCCAACCACTTGAAGGCTTTGATAGACTGGTTAGTACGGGCACCATGCCAACCACGAGGGGGCTCCACGGCAATAGTGTTCTTAGGTAGCAACATTTTCCGCCAGTAGCGGTTGCACGCCGAGGCAATCGTAACACACTTTTCCATTGGATTGAATTTCCCGTGGTGTTTGAACTCGCGTTGGAACGCCATGCATCCGGCCTTCAATAGCTTTACGTCGGAGATGCAGTACTCTTCCATCTCATTTCGTAAATTGAAGACATGATTTATGGTCACTTGCTGATGGTACCACTCTTCAAACTCGGCTTTTTTCTTTTGAGACATTCCATCAGGATCGTAATACTCTCTTGGCGGCATGGGTCCTTCGTACTCTTGGTTTTGTATGGTGTTGAACAGATGAGGGAAGAAGCCTTTTTTTAGTTCGGTGAGGGCAAAAGTGGAAGGAAAAGCAGAAAGAGGAAACGGTAAGAAACAGAGGGAATCTTTGAAGACCAGATTGCCAGAAGTAAGAGACAAGACTTTGACACCCACAGTTATCTGATCGGTCACTTCTCGATGGAAACGGTGAAGATATTGTTGGATAAACATACTGTCATACCCCTGGAAGTTATGGAAGAGCACTATCACTTTTCGCTCGTCTCCATCATCTGTGATGGTGAGATTATCTAGTAACTCAAAAAAGTCTTCCGTACAGTCTTCACCGTAGAAAACTTCGGTTTCATCACAATCTTCAGTTTCTGCGCAGATTATGATAGGTGTCTGTACACCCTCGCTGTCAGTGACGGCTTCATAATCCGCGTAGACAAACAGAGGTGGTGGCTTAGGTTTAGGTGGCTCTTCACTGTTCTTGGTTTTCTTGGTTTTTTTCTTTTTCTTCTTTGGTTCGTCTTCGGCGTGATCGATGGGTTGAATATAGCATTGGTGGCTGTTTATCCTGACCGTATGTTCACAGTTGTAACAGGTACCCATGCCACATTTATGGTGCATTAAGATATCGAGACGTTGACCCTTTTTGACAATACGTGTCGGTGAGCAAATCATTGCACAGCAGTTGAGACATTTCTTGGTGGTCTCGCAGATAGAATACTTGTCAGGATTCTTAAGGAGATGATGGGACATGCAATTGTCTCCAAAGAAGTGACGGTTGCATACTTCACAGTAGATAGCTGGTTTGGCAAATTTGTCAGTGTTTCTAACAGTTTGATGGTCGGGGCAGTCTAACCGTTCACAAGCGTGGCATCGTCGTCCTTCACACGGGTGGTTTTCGAGATTTTCATGGTCAAAGGCCCGGTTACATTGGTGACAAAAGTAAGACTTGGACAAAAAGCCTCCAAAACTCGTACAACCATGATAGTGCTCGTCTACTTTGATCAATTGTATGACGTGGGGTGCTGGGGGGCCGCAGAAGATGATGCAATGAGGTTTATCCACTGATAGCACTTTAATTTGGTACTCTGGTAACACCTTTTGGAATTGGTCCAGTTCTGCCAAACCACAAGGCCCTTCAGGAACCCCTGCATCTTGGTGCAATTCCTTGGACAGTCGAGTCTGTACGGGATACCCATGGCGCAGGCTATGATAGAGTCTTTCACCCCCCACATTGTCTTCCTTATGGCACCAGGCTCGCATGGTAACAAGGGCTCGGGAGCCGGCAGGAGCCCTTGAACGAGGAAGAGAAAGAGATCGGCTCCTAATAGAGCCAGGATTCGCCAGAAAACGATCCCATCGGGTTTTACGAGTAGAATCGGACGTCTGAAAATGAAACATAGTGTTGCTCTTGACGCTGCTCACAACTGTTTTAAAAAAATCTGGTCACGCTCCTTATTTTATCTTTAACGAACTGACCAATCAGAGATAAACTCCACATGGATGAATTAATTGAATTAATTAATTGAATAATCAATCAGCGTCAATCAGTATTTTTCCAATCAATTGGAATACTAATTTGATAACTTGTCATTTTTCTTTTTCCAGTTGGAATACAATTTGAATGGAGAAACTATTTTTCTTTTAACACAACATGAAAATAAGAGTCCGCGAAAAACAAATGCCTTGTTATGGAGAGGTCAAGACCCGTCGTCATCGCTCTTTCGTTGTCCATATACCCTCCTGAAGGAGTTGACTCGAGCTATACCCTTTACCCCGAAGGGCAAAGTTGGACTCACACTTGGGCAGGGTGAATGTGAATCAGAGCATTCGTCGTAACCCACCTCTGACACCAGCGCCCTCCTAAGAGGTAGGCTTCCCCTCGCAGGAACCTCCAACCACATCAAGGACATAGGTTTTAACGAACAAATAATTTCATTGTATTAAAAGAAAAAGTTGAACTTAATTAAGATTAAAAAAGTTAACTGCCAAAATCCGAACAAGATTAAAGAGACAAAACAATCGATCAACAAATTGAATAATCAATCAGACATAAACCTCAGTAAACTAATGAAAAACCAATCAGCGTCAATCAGTATTTTTTCCAAATTTGATAACTTATCGTTTTTTCCAGTTGGAATACAATTTGAATGGACAAACTTTTTTCTTTTAGCACAACAGGAAAATACGAGTCCGCTAAAAACAATTGCCTCCAACCACAGCAAGGTCATAGGTTTTAACGAACAAATAATTTCATTGTATTATAAGAAAAAGTTGAATTTAATAAAGATTAAAAAAGTTAACTGCCAAAATCCGAACAAGATTAAAGAGACAAAACAATCGATCAACAATCTCAATCTAACAGCGAACAGATGTCAAGACTACACTATACGTAAACAAGTAAATTACTTTACGCTCTGTAAAGAACGACCGTTCGTACGCTATTTGCTTAATCATTTTTAAGAGCGACGACCTTTTAGAATTAAAGTTCATTCTTGAACACTGCACGTTAATCCCATCGCTTTTAAGAGTGTGAACAGAAGTTAAAGAATACAAACTAATTACTCTACGCTCTTAAAAGAGCTACTGCTCAAATTAATTAAGGTTTTCATTTTTTGTTAATCGTTTCTTTAAGAGCGACAACAAGCTAATTACTCTACGCACTGAAAAAACCATCGACCGTTTAGAATTAAAATTCATTCTTGAACACTGTACGTTAATCCATCGCTCTCAAGAGAGCGAACAGAAGTTAAAGATCACAAGGTAATTACTCTACGGACTGAAAACAACCACCGACCGTTTAGAATTAAAATTCATTCTTGAGCACTGTACGTTAATCCATTGCTCTCAAGAGAGCGAACAGAAGTTAAAGAACACAAGCTAATTACTCTACGCACTGAAAAGAACCACCGCTGAAATTAAATTCATTCTTCGCTTTTTCTAAAAGAACGACGAA
This sequence comes from Platygyra sinensis, assembly GCA_019787425.1. Taxonomy (NCBI): domain Eukaryota; kingdom Metazoa; phylum Cnidaria; class Anthozoa; order Scleractinia; family Merulinidae; genus Platygyra; species Platygyra sinensis. The sequence continues at coordinate 15,328 of JAHPZR010001333.1, forward strand.
AGTTTAGAATTAAAATTCATTCTTGAACAATGTACGTTAATCCATTGCTCTCAAGAGAGCGAACAGAAGTTAAAGAACACAAGCTAATTACTCTACGTACTGAAAAGAGCCACCGCTGAAATTAAATTCATTGTTCGCTTTTTCTAAAAGAACGACGAAAGTTTAGAATTAAAATTCATTCATGAACAATGTACGTTAATCCCAGCGCTCTCAAGAGAACGAACAGAAGCTAAAGAACACAAGCTAATTATTCTACACCCTGAAAAATCCGCCGACCGTTTAGAATTAAAATTCATTCTTGAGCACTGTACGTTATCACATCGCTCACAGCAGAGCAAACAGAAGTTAACGAACACAAGCTAATTACTCTACGCACTGAAAAAAAACCACCGCTGAAATTAAACTTCATTCTTCGCTTTTTCTAAAAGAAAGACGAAAGTTTAGAATTAAAATTCATTCTTGAACACTGTACGTTAATCCATCGCTCTCAAGAGAGCGAACAGAAGTTAAAGAACACAAGCTAATTATTCTACACCCTGAAAAATCCGCCGACCGTTTAGAATTAAAATTCATTCTTGAGCACTGTACGTTATCACATCGCTCACAACAGAGCGTAAAGACTACAAACGAAGACCGTTTATAATTTAAGTTTACTCTAAGCTCATTCTTGAACACTGTACGCTAATCGCATCACTCTTAAGAAAGCGAACAGAAGTTAAAGACTACAAGTTAATAACTCCACGCCCTGAAAACGAACCACCGCTCGAATTAAAATTCATTCTTGAACACTGTACACTAATCACATCGTTGTTAAATGAGCGAACAGAAGTTAAATACTACAAGTAATTTACTCTGCCCCTGAAAAGAACGACCGTGTGAATTAACGCTTAATGAAACTTACTTCAACCATTGTAGCTTCAAAGTGATCCAAAGCTTCACACAACTCGCGATCAGTCAACTCCATAATGTTACTTGAAGTGAGACAGAACTAGAAATGATTAAAAAAATGCATCAAATAAGTCAAGTATGGCAAAGGCGGACCTCTTAGGAAATTCTAGTTCACGTTTCGTCCAATCAGATGGTTGATCTTGGAACCAATCAACGCACCGTATTTTTGCAAATTTCGATCCGATTTTTTTTCAAGGTCGCATCGTGAAACTTAATTTCAGCCTGCGTCCAATCAGGGCGCGGTATTTTTAATTTTTGCAAAGTTCGATCCGATATTTTTTCAAGGTCGCAGCGTGAAACGTTATTACACCCTGCGTCCAATCAGACGTTTGATTTTAGAACCAATGAGCGTGTAGCATTTTTTTTGAAACGCAAACAAACTTTAATGTTAAAGCGTCCTCTCATCGTCCACACACTTTCGGTAAAGCTCAACAAGTGATTACTCGAAATGGAAACTCGACGATTCAGTAGGCGATTACGCGGGTTAGCCCCAGAAGAAAAAGAGTTTGAAGAAAGATGTTTTTTCTGTTTGTATATTCTAACGATAAATTCCCTGACAAGCAGCCTAACCCGATATTTAGCATGCTGCCGGAAATACAATGGGATGCAGTATCCAACACATGTGCTCATTGTAAACAGCCACCTGTGCAAGAAATCCAGGAAGAGCCCATTGAAGACACCATTGACGAGGAGCCACAACGCCTGGTGGCCCGTGAGGCGTTAAGACTCTTTAGAGACAACAATGATGAAATTCAATCCGGCATGAATGTAAGTGCTTGCTTTGTGAATCATGCTATATCATGCAATAGTCTCTCATCTCATAGGATGTTCATTTGATTTTGTTACAGTTTCCCTATCGCATTCACATGAATTGCTGGACAGCGTACTGGCAGGCCCTTGACCACATAGTATCCGATTACGGCGCAGTCGACCACAGACGTCATGTTGTCAGACTGACTGTTATATCCAGAAATGAACTGAGTTTATTTGAACGAATAGCATTCCTAAACTTAATACGTTCCTACACGCCTGTATCTGTCACGATGTTTTTCAACTCGCTTGACTTCCGATTTCATTATGTCAACTCCAATCTCTTCCCAGAAGATGTCCTGGAGTTTGGTAATTTAAGAGTTGGTGCAGCCGTAGTTTAACAAACAGTCTTAAGCAGTGTCATGTTAATATCTTAATCCTTTTTTTTGCTGTCTTTCTAACTTTCCATTGTGTACGTTTAAACTTTTGTTATAGCGAATTCTAAAGGGACTGTCATGTAAATATACTGATTTTATACCTTTCATTCAAACTTTTCATTGTGTATGTTTAGACTTAAATTTCCAAACTCTAAAACATCCTCTAAACCCATATCATATATGTGAATATGTCGATTTTTTCATTTTACATTCAAACTTTTCATTGCGTATGATTAAACTTTGTTAACGAATTCTAAAGGACACTATGTGATTTAAATATTCATTCAACATTTCCATTGTGTACGTTTAAACTTTGTTAGCGAATTCTACCATATCGTGTGAATATACCGAACTGTATCTTTTTCATTCAAACTTTCCATTGCGCTGTTACGTTTCGTTAGCGAATTCTCCCGTATCATGTGAATATACCGAATTTCTTATTTTTCATTCAAACTTTTCATTGTGCACGTTAAACTTGTTAGCGAATTCTACCGTATCATGTGAATATACCGAATTCTAACTTTTCATTCAAACTTTCCATTGTGTACGTTTTGTTAGCGAATTCTAAAGCAGACTATATCATGTAAATATACTGATTTCTCACTTTCATTAAAACTTGAGTATGATAAAACTTGTCTTGACTTGTCCATGCTTGCCCTCCCTGCCTAATACACTCGCTTTACGTGGGCCCCACCTGAATCTCATTATTTACTCACTATAAACAATAGCGTGGGCTCCACGCGTGGAACGAGACTCTTTGCGTGCTCTTCCAACCTCGCGCCATTTTTTTATGCAAATTCATGAATACGGCAATCTGATTGGTCCAT
>JAHPZR010001336.1:0-27500 GCA_019787425.1 Platygyra sinensis
CCACCTCTCATTTAAGATAACGGAAATTGACACGAGAATTGAGCTTTTGATCAGATCTTTTCTGATAACTTGATTGATTCTCTCTACCAACAAAAGCGAACGAGAATTAAGTTCCACAACAATGAAACGAGAAGTGAGCTTTCGTTCAGATCACTTGAGCGACTTAATTTTCTCCAATAGGCTAGTAAGAAATCAAATCACTTACGGTTTCCGAACGAATCCAAGATGGTAGTTCATTTACTTCACCATTCCACTGAAAATAAGTCCAGAGAAGTACTTAAGCTAATTGAACAAAGGACACAACAATAGCAGTAATCTTACAATGAAAATATTCAATAATTATGGCAGAACAAACTTACATCGTCAAATAAATTATCTACAGTCTCCGGCGATAAATCGCAGTTTTGATCATTCTAAAAACGAAAGAAAAAAGTGGACGTTAACAAAATTACAAAACATGGAGTCCCATTATTTTTTAGAACACCTGAAGCGTTGAAATCAGTAAACAATAAAACATTCACGCGCGAGATAGAGCAAAATCACTTACATTTACTAGTGCCAAGCGTTCTGTTTCCTCAATGCTTTGTAGCTGGCTGGTCGTAAACTGTAAAGCAAAATATATTTCGATTAAGTTTGCTTATTCCGATTATTCAACATGGTCGAAAGTAAATAGACTTCACACGTCGCTTTTATTTCATTGTGTTGTTAACGGAGTTTAGAAGTGTTTGATGCAAATTTAAGTCAAAGTAACACGCATAATAGGGAACTTAAGCATCGACAACGAAATGGCACGACGACGACGGGCGGAAGTAAAATTTTCCCGCGCGTGGGTTCTGCGCATGTGCGATGTTGTCAAAACGTCGTCCAGCCTTCGTCGACGACTGAATCTCAGCAGAATTTCGTTCTGGTGAAAACGTAAGTAAATAACTAAACTTTTACATGCTGATAAACATCCATCTCCACCATCTGTTGTAATGATTGTTTTTTTGCATTATTTGTGGGCCATCGGAAGTCAAAAGTTTAAAAGTTTAGCGAATTTCAACAAACTAAAATTACTTCTCTTTCAGAAGGATCCGAAACCATGGCCGGCGAGGAAGAACCAGTTTAGCGAACCTATGGATCTTGTCTCCATAATTGCATAGGAATGAAAGTCGCTTTAACAGCATAGAGAGACCGTCTAGTCCATCACAAAAAGAGCGCTGACTGCAGGTAATCATGTCAGGGATTTGCAAAACTTCTTTCAGAATTCGTATATCTCGTTTTCCGAAGCGAAACTCTACAAAACTCTCGGACGCATCGAACTCTTTCAGGTCAAAAGGCGCGTACGAATCATACGGAAATTCGAGGTCGTACAGAACAACAAATTCATCCTCATCGATAAAGCCATCGTTGTGATTAATTAGAAGCAGTTTTGGACGTTTTTGAAAGCCATAGCGAGAGCAACTAGTCGGAGAATCAAAACTCGTCCTCTCCTCAAAACATCACACTGCTTAACTTTCCTTTTTCCCGCCGAGAACGAAACCCTCGACTGAATCCTCCTTGGGTTACGAACGTCGTCGTCGTGCATTTCGTTGTCGATGCTTAAGTTCCCTAATTACACTTGCTTAACGGTGCGTGTTAAAGCAACTGTTCAGAGTCTGTTATCAATCAGTCATACTACAAAATATGTTAAACAAACCCAATTTAACTTACCGAATCGAGAAAGTCAAATTCATTTTCCACGTTTGCGGTCGGAACCTCATTGCCGGACGCCTGTGATAAAAGAATAAAAAATGTGATCAAAAGACAGAATTGAATCTTTTAACGGTTATTTAAAGCAATGTTTGAATGATCTAAGAGTTAAAATTTACGTTCTAAAATGTAAGAGAAGAAGACAGTTTTCAAATCAGCTAGTAAACTTCGCTCGCACGCTTGTTTTCTTAGTGGGCGTAGTGATGAGGAGAAAGTTAAGCAAACTTAAGAAAAGTTTCACTTACCATTATTGTGGTTTCAGAAATAACCTCAGATGCTGGCAAAAGATCTTCGGTATGATCGGATGGAATCTGTCAAAGAAAAGGGAAATTGGATTATACAAGATTGTCGGTTAAGAAAAAAAGAATTAAAAAACACACAGATCGAGCGAAGTATTTCAACTTACTTCGAGTTCTTGCACAGTCAATTCTGTCAACCTCGCATAAGCCATTGTCATCCACTCATCGGGAATTAAAACAGAGTCCATTATCATTTGCCATTCTTGGGTCGAGGAACAAGCGTCCAAAACAGCTTGAAATTCGCGAACATCGGTAACGAAAGCCATGTTGATAAACAGTGAACACAATTTTTCCAAACAACGAACTCGAACGAAATATTTCCTAGCAAAGCGATTGCAAGAAAGTTGACGCTTTCGAAATCTGCCCGCTTTTATTTTGAGCAGTTAATAGATTTCTCATGAGCCAATCAGGGTTCATTATTAACGGGCAAGACCAGGCAACCTTATTGTTTGTATTGTTCTAGAGTGACGCGTATTAGTATGGAGGAAGACACTTTACCTAGACAGTTTGAATAGTAATGATTTACCTAGGCAGTTCATTAGTATACAAGTACCTAGACAGTTTGAATATTACTGATTTACCTAGGCCCACCTAGGCCTACCTAGGCAGTAACGGGGCTTAATTCTGACCCTCTATGACTACTACTTGATTACTACTATTCTGGCCCTCTATGACTACTCAAGGAGCAAGATCCTCACGTGCCAGTTAGGTATTTTAAATAGGTTAATGTCTAACGTCGTCCAATCAAAAAGAGGCAATCGGCGAGACGGTCCAATCAAAAAGGGGCAATCGGCGAGACGGTTTGTGGCTGGCACGTGAGGATCTTGCTACGCATTACAGTCGTTCGAATACTGTGGGATTTTGATTTTCTTCGAGGGCTAGCTCCGTGCCGTTTGGATGGATTTTCGATTGGAAGGTACGAGAAGAATCGTGAATCTTTTGACCTTTATGCTGCGAAGTTTGAAAGCGGAGCGATGCGATTTTGGCGGGAAAAATCGCTCCGGCGCTGGAACCCTTTCAAAAAAGGTCTCCTCCCTTGTCTTTCTATTATACACAACAGTCAACGGCGAACTCAAATTCATTCAAAATCGCTCAAAAAACCGCTTTTGAGGCAAAAGAACGACTATACAGCACAGATAAGGTAATTCAACGTTTATTTATCATTGATTTACAAACACAGTTACCGATATATGGCTATAAATGAGGAAAACGGTAAATCTAGTACATTTCCTATAAAATAACAATCAGCTACCCTGACAGATTGTGCGGGCCCCCTGTGGCTAAACGAATTAGCGGGTCGGATTGCTGGCGTTGGCCTTGAACCAAGGTGTCTTGAAGAAATAGAAGGCGTTAAAGCTACTTTGGAGCGTTTAGGAACAATTAAAGAGAAAACTTTCGAAATACTGAAAGAATTACGGACATTGTATCAACCTCAGAAGGACACTGAAAAGCAAGTTAAGGTTGGGGACGAAGCGGACGAGCCTAACGAGCGAATTGAAGGTGAAGCTAGCGCCGCTCGTCGTGTCTTGACAACAGTTACACGGAGTATTCATCTGGTAAGTCCACCTTCTGACTCAAGTAACTCTAACACCAGTTTACAGCATAGAAATGGTGATAGTGGTTGGAATAATGTCGAAAGAATTTGCATTCCAACATTAAGCGGAACAAAACTGAATTTGAGCACTGGAATGCAGCGTTTACAAGTAATGTAGATGCAACTGCAATGTCTCCTCAGTTCTAAATGTTGAGATTAGAGGCATGTTTAGCGGGGGAAGCTTTAGAAGCGATCAAAGGTTTAGGATATTCTGAAGCAGCTTAAGAGGCGACTAAGTCGAGGCTATTGAGAAAATACGGTGGAAATCGTTGGTAAATTCAAAGTCATGTAGACGAGTTAACCAAAATGAAACCAACCAGAGAAGAAAAAGTTTGCAGACATGCTAGAGCGGGCAGTAATTAATCTTCAGGAAAACAATCAAGCGGCGGATTTAGAAGCAGGAACTTTGTATACCATTATCCTTGAAAAACTACCAGAGAAGCTATTGTCCCAATATATTCGCTGGGTAAAGGAAAACCGAAGAGTCGAGTCTCTCATTACGCTCAAAGATTGGACATCCGAAGAGGCTGAATACCAGATTCAGGCCACTAAAATTAAACACGGTATAAAGTCAGAAAATACAAATGGAACAACCTCGTTCCCAGGGTCCCTCATCTAACCGCCCTCTTCTCTCCTCGCTCGCCTCAGAGGGCGGTTAGATGAGAGACCCTGGGAATGAGGTTGCAAATGGAAAATTGCATAACAGAAGAAGTAAGTCTTATGGAATCAACCAAACGGACGATAAAAAGAAAGGGACATGCAAGGTTTGTGATGCAAGGTTTGTGATGCAAGGCATGCTGTTTGGAACTGTGATGTCTTTAAGAGTAGAAGTATTCAGGAAAAATGGGCTACTATAAAGAAGCTAGGACTCCGTTACAGGTGTTAGAGTGATCATCACCTTGGTGCATGGGGATTGCCCCTGAAGTAAAGTGTGTAATATTGATCGTTGCAGGGACAGGCACAACCGGCTGTTACACGGTAATCAAAATGGAACCAATCCTCAGTCTCGTCCACTGGGGAGCAAGCTTCACGAAACCTAACTGCAGGGAGCCCAGTCGCAAGGAATCCAGCCTCAGGGAACTCAGTCACAAGAAACTTAGGCACAGGCTAACCAGCCGCAACCAACCCAGCCTCAGTTAACAAGAAAAGCTAAAGGAAGAAGAGAGGTCCAGTTAAACAGAAATGACAACACTCTGGCGCAGGGAACCCAAGGTAAAGGCACTGGCAGTACGCTTAGCACGGAGGGGGATGCTAACATCAATTCAACCACGCTCAAGATACAAAAAAAGACACACGCAGATACAGTGGCACTACGAACTGTTCCAACAATCCTGAAGTACGGTAAGAAGAAAATGCTTGAAAATTGTTTCTTGGATGAAGATAGTAACACCACATATGTTAATGAAGATGTAGTTGAAGAGCATGGTGTTAAAGGGGAGAAGGAGTTAGCAACTGTGAACGTTGCTAATGATCAGCAAGTTAGTTTTCCCTCCATGTCATTCACAATTGGCGTAGAAAGTAATGATGAGGCTGTGGACGCTAAGATTAATTGTAGCCCAGTCCTCTAAAAAAAAAACTGTGGTGGGATGAAAGCAGTTGACTGGGTTGGGATAAAGAGCAACTGGCAACATTTAAAAGACATACCATTCCCAAAGCTTGCGAACCGGGGCGAGATCGACGTGTTGCTCGGAACTGCTAACTATCATTTGATGTACCTTAAGAAGGAAGTGCTTGGTGGAGCCGTGGAGACATATGCAAGACTATGCCCTCTAGGGTGGACTGCAGTGGAGAGGATAAATATGGAGAACACAGGAGCAGATCACATCACCAGTTTGAGTCGTACGTATCATATGCAACAGTTTGGTGAAGTAATACCATCAGAAGAACAGTCTGATGACTTGAATGCAACTTTGAAACGCTTCTGGGACCTAGGGACCACGGGGATCACACCTCTGAGATCAGTGATGACTTCTGATGAATTAGTTGCTTGGCATAAATTCTATCCAGTTCGAGAGTGACCATTACGTAGTAGCTGTTCCTTGGCGGGATGAGCGACCAAATTCTTCCAAACAACAGGCCGTTGGCTGAGAAGCGCTTGGAGTCCACAGAACGAAAATTAGAGACGAACCCAGAAATAGCAGAGGCCTATCAGAAGGTCTTAAAGAGTATTTAGAGAAGAATTACTTCTGCCAAGGGCCGCTAGATGAACCTACACCCACCACAGAATGGTTACTTCCTCATTATCCGGCCGTGCGCGCTGACAGGACCACAACGAAAACGAGGATCGTGTTTGATGCTTCAGCGAAGTTTTAGGGAAAGAGTTTGAACAGTGAAACATTACCGGACCGAGTTTGCAGGCAGACATGTTACGTATTGTAGTCAGATTTCGAAAGGAACTTGTTGCCCTTGTGGGTGACGTAAGTCAAATGTATCATCAGCTTGTCCTGCCTCTGAAAGACAGGCCACTACACAGATTTCTATGGAGGAATCTGGATTAGAGCAAGGAACCAGAAGTCAACGAATTCTTGCGATACGTGTTTGAAGGGTGTTATTGTCCTTTTTGTGCTTAGTATGTATGGCAGAAGCACGCGGATGAAAGGTTCGAAATTAACTTTTTTGTTCGGGAACCGGCTAGCGACTAACAGAAAAATTTTGGTCGCCAACTTATTTTATATATTACTTACACAAAAATCACGATTTTATACGTTACTTTACATGCAAAAATTCACAATTGAACAAAAAACTAAAAACAATTAGAAACAACACGAGTAGCACCTAGTTTTCTCAGGTGATATGTCTCTGGTTCGAAGGTGATGGTTGTCTCCATAGTCATTTTAAATGAAGCTAAGAAATAAAACGCTTTAAGCCCGTGGTTTTCATTGTGAGACAAACAGGGGTCCTTGCGTATTTTCCCTTTGCTACTTCAATTCTTCGAAAAACAAAGTGTCGACGTGTCGATATAGACCCAATATTTTCGATTCTTATGCAATATTCAGACATTATTTTACTGGGAATGGAAAGGTGAGTTGTGAGTTGTATACTAGCTACCATATCCGACTGATTTTCTGATTAAAAGATTTAAAAACAAAAGTTGTGTCATGGTTTTCTTTAGCTATTGGACAAAACACGAGTCGCCACATGGCGATCGGTTCTGAAAAATTAATCGCCAGTGCTCAATGTTTAGTCGATTGGCGACCAGTGAGTCGCAATTTCTAGCCCTGGGATGACCATAAAGCAGAGTACTCTCTAGCTGCTGAAGTTGTGAAGAACAGTTGTTGCATGGATGACCTCATGCCCTCAGTGGAGACGGTTGAAGCAGCAAAGGAGATGCGACAGCAGCTTACCGAACCTGGGGATAAAGCAGGATTTCACATTCGCAAGGGGATATCTCAGAAACCAGACGTTATCATGAACATACCTGAAGCTGACCGAGCCACAAAGGTGCACCTTGAGAGGAGCGAGTTCCCAGGTACGAAGACCTTGAGAGTAGTGGGGATAGTTCAAGAAGACAAGTTCTCATTTTCCTTTGTTCCACCTCCAGAAGAATTGGTATTAACAAAGAGAAAGGTGTTGAAGAAAACTGCCTCTATTTATGACTCCTTCTTATTTTAACGCCTTTCGTAGTGTGAGCTAAAATGCTGATGCAGGAGGCCTGGATGGAAGCTATTGGATGGGACGAAGAGTTACCATACCATTTGAAAGCGGAATGGAAAAAGTCGTTCAAAGAACTCGGAGAACTTGCTGCCATTCGTGTACCACGGTGTCTAAAGGAAGCGAAAGAAGTTCGGGAGGTTACTCTCCACACGTTTAGTGACGCGTCCGAGAAAGCCTACGCCGCGGCATCGTATGTACCCCATAAGTATGAAGATGGGACAGTACGCACAAGGTTAGTAGCAGCAAAGTCAAGGTTTGCACCATTAAAGGCCATAAGTATTCCACGGTTGGAACTCATGGGAGCACTGGCTTGGCTCAGACTAACATTGAAGATTTGTACATGTGCAGCATTGGAGATTGCCAGAAACAAAGCCGCATTCTGGGTGGACAGCGTAAATGTTTGCTTTTGGGTGCAAGGACAGAGTCGAAATTTCAAACCGTTTGTATCTCACCGGGTTGGAGAAACTCATTATGAGTCCAGTCCAGACCAATGGCGGTACGTTCCTACAAAACTTAACCCTGCTGATCTAGGAACTCGAAGAGCCTTTGTCCAAGAGTTTGCAACGGACGATTGTTGGTGGCATGGACCCTAATTTTGTAATGTGGAGATGAGTGGCCAGAAGGGAAATTTGGAAAAGCACCAGAAGCTTACAAGGAAGTTAAGTTGAAGAAACGAGGACAGTTTGAGAGAAACGAGCCAAGCAATAATGCACAGAGCTATTATGTGGAAACAGTCAAATCATAAGGCGAACCAGACCCAACGGGTTATTCAAAATGGTACCGGATCCGGGCAAAAGGAAAGCTAGAGATCGGGATCTCTTTGGTGCGGGTGACCGGTCGGATTAATCGACTTTTAGCCAATGTCGGAAAGCATCAAAACGATCGAGTACGTGGCGAGTTAACTCCAAGAGAACTTAGACAAGAAGAAGGGCAAAACATCAAGACGGCCCAGCAAGAGTGTTTTCCTGACGAAATACACGCACTTGAAGGCAACAAGCCTCTTCCCAACAAGAGTACTTTATTAAAGATTACGCCGAAGCTCAGTGGGGGACTCCTTAGATCAAATACGCGACTGCGATATTCAGATGATTTAATTTGCTTGACGAGACGAAGTTTCCAATCATCATTCCAAAGAATCATATAGTTACTAAGTTAATTGTGAAGTATCACCATGGAGGGAGGGTCACGAGATGGGAATGAGCTTTACATTGAATCATTTCTGTGAAAAGTACTTTGTTGTTCAAGGACGACAGAAAGTAAAGAGATGTATCAAGGAATGTGCAAAATGCAACAGGCGATTCAGGGGCTGTCCCGCAAAAAGAGCATATGGCACCATTACCCAGAATTCGATTAGGAGACCGTTTGCCAATTGTGCAACAGATTTCGCGGGACCTTTCTACACAATGCAAGGACGAGGCAGGCCACGGATGAAGCGTTACTTATGAACAGGAGACAATTGCATTCATTAGTGTTTTTTGAACATAATTTTCTAGTTCTTTCGGCATTATGTAATCCTTTTGTTTTAGACGCAATAATTTTCTAGCTCTTTCTGCATTACGTCATCCTTTTGTCTTAGACTTGCAATCGTACGTTTTTTGCATATATCAGTTTATAACTTAGCCTTGTATTTTTCGTTTGTTCAAATAACTTTTATTCTAATCTTCGGTGCGTGCGGTACGGAGCTGTAAAGATGTGAAAATAGAATAAATGTTTATCTGGTAAACAACTTTTGCCTATTTGTGTGTTTACAGACACACTGTTGCCACTTTGAAATGGCCACTTCCCTGGAGACAGATGCGTTCTTAAATGCGCTGACACGAATGGTGGCTCAACGAAGGTGGCCTAAATCGATGCTCAGCAATCATGGAGGCAACTATGTTGGAGCAGCACGAGAAATCAAGGAGCTCGTGGATTGCATAGACAAAGGAAAAATTCAAAGGCTGACTTCCAACAAAGGCATCGATTGGCAGTTCAACCCATCAGAAGCACCACACTTCGGCGGTGTATTCGAAAGAATGACTAAAGCGGCCAAGAGAGCATGCGCAATTTATGCAGTGTTGAAAGAAGCATACGTCGACGATGAGGAGTTACAAACAGTGTTTACAAGAACTGAGAGTCTACTAAATTCCAGGCCTCTAACTACAGTCAGTGGAGATGTCAAAGACGAGCTTGTGTTGACCCCAAACCATTTCCTAATTAGAAAAATAAGTGGAGAGCTAGCTCCTTATACAGTTGATACGACGGCGGTCAATGTTCGTAAGCGGTGGAGACGTGTGCAGGAGCTGATTCGCAGGGTATGGAGTCGTTAGATACGAGAGTATTTATCTAGTATTGGGTCACGACACTAGTGGTTTCTGCCCACGGAGAATATCAAAGTGGGCTACGTGATTCTAGTTCTTGAACCAAACGCACCAAGAAGACACTGGAAGCTCGAACGAGTCGAGGCAGTGTATCTAGGTCGAGATGGATTAGTCAGAGTGGTAGACGTGAGAACTGGAGGAGTTGTGAAGCGACGATCCAGAAGGGGGAAGATGGTAAAGATAATTTGTTTTCTTACAAGATACCGTAAGTTACGCGCGACATGGTTGTCGTTTTAGTTGTAATTAAGATTTCTAATTAAAGAAAAGGAGCGCTTAAGCCAAAAAAAAGAAAAAAGTTGTAGTGGTTTTTCGTCTGGAGAAAATTTTGGAAATTTTGGAGCTTTTTGGAACCTAAGGAGAAACAGGAAAAATGACTAGTTGAGGGTCAATCACTGCAGCAAAAAGTTAAGAAAAAGATAAAAAGGAAAGGTACAAAAATTAAAAAAAAGCCTAAAGACGTAGGTCACTTGTTCGTTCAAAAACTGCAAATTTTGATTTCTGCGCATGCCCGAGCAAAAATATCGTCAAACGCCACGCTGGTAGAAAAAAGGCTTGCTGTCATGTTGTTAATGCCTTTTTGAGTAGATTGGAGCTAATTTCGCCCATTTTCAGCCTAGAGATCGCCAAAATCCCCCCAAAATGTGTTTTTGGCAAAACGCTTTGGGAGTCAGTCGGTTAAGGCGAATATATATTACGTTCAAGACGCGCAATATGTGTAACATTAACTGAGTCTTGGGAAATACGAGAAGCGTAAAACATGTATATCGAGAAAAAGAGAATTTGTTTTAATGGAGTTTCTTTAATTTGGAACATTCTTTAATTGAAAAGGCGATCTTGCAGACATTTTTAAAGTAAGTAACAAAGAATGTGTATTTCTCACCGTATCTTTAAATGTCAGTTCTTCGGCTTGGAGCGGATCAATTGCGATCCCGCATGACAGGAACACCAGATCAACAGCTAGCAAGCCTGCCACAATGACAAGCAGATGAAGATCTTTGATGGCCTGAGATGAAACAAAATAGGCAAGATGTCATCGACACTTCCACACCTTCTATTGACGAAATTTTGATACCGTATGTTCTTCAATTGAATAAAAAGGTTGGCTTCGAATAAACACTACATTCCTATCTCCCTTGGTGGCCAACTTTTAACACAAACCAACGCTACTAAATTTCTTGGGGTATATAGTGACGAGCACCTTACTTGGAAAGATCATATCAGCTATTTATGTAAGCAAATCACCAAATCAATTGGAATGTTATTCAGGTCCCGCTTCTATCTATCTTCAAAAACTAAACTCACCTTATACTGCGCGCTAGTTTACCCTTATATCACCTATTGTAACTCAACATACGTGCTAACTTAAATATAATTTATTGTTTGCAAAAACGCGCTATGCGAGCTATTACCAATTCAGATTATAGAGCACATTCTGCTCCGTTTTGTCCAAATAGACCCTTCTCCAAAATGGCGGCCGAAAATTCAAACAAGTCAAAATCAAAAACGTACACCAGCACTAGAAAGAACACCTTTACTTTAGTAACCTTGCAAAGTTTCAGCATTTCAGGTGTAATATCAGCTGAAAAAATGTAGGTTGAAAATTGAAAAATTTACAGACGTTTGTATGACTGAGGGTATGCATTATACCCCAGTCATACAAACTTCTGTAAATTTTTCAATTTTACACCTACATTTTCTCAGCTAATATTCCACCTGAAATGCTGAAACTTTGCAAGGTTACTAAAGTAAAGGTGTTCTTTCTAGTGCTGGTATACGTTTTTATTTTTAGCTATTTTTAGCTTATTTGAATTTTCGGCCGCCATTTTGGAGAAGGGTCTCTTAAGAATTTTAGACATCTATCAAATCAACACGATTCAAATAGCTAAATTTATGTACTGTTATCACAGCAAGCTATTGCTGCTACTGACTCCATTGTTTTTCAACTTGTTTTTTACACAGTCAAATTCATGGCTATAGCACCAGAACAGCCAATAATTATCGCGTGCATCATTGCCGAACAAATCTGAAAACTTCACAATTCTTTACCAAGGTCCAAAAATCTGAATTCCCTTCCTGTTAAAATCACTTCTTTGTCAAGCGTTTCCAATTTGAAGAAAAAATTGTTAGAGTTGTTAGTAAAACAAGCAAAGCCGCACACTGCAGTACATATATCTTATTAGACGTTTTGCTGTGTAGTATCGCTGAGTATTTTTACGAGTTGTGCCGTATTTTGACGAGCCCGAAGGGCGAGTCAAAATACAAACAAAACGTCTAATAAGAGATTTATTATCCAACACAGCAAATTTTTATGTCCGTGAGGGCGAATTTCGCGGATATATATTTACGAGGAATGCGTGACAGAAGTATGCAAAGCGGAACGGAATTGACGCGGGAATCCAGCTAACTGATTGGTCAACAGCAAAGAAACCTGTCTAACCGGTCCTCTGGAGTACAAATACCGCGTGATATTTTTACTCGTTTTGGGCGTTATTGTACTCTACGAGGGGCAGTTGGATAATGATATCCATGTAACCGTATTGTTATGTACGAAGTGGCCTTAGCTATAAGCCTGGTGGTTTTTGGAGGTTACCTCGTCACACATTAAAATACTTGTAAATAATTAATATATTAGGTAAGAAGGCAAATAAAATAAACTATCCCTCTTAAACATCTGGCTGTACAAGCCAGGTCTACTCTGTCGACGTGAGATGAAAATAACGATCTCCGGCATTTACGGTTCCAGATACGAAGCATTTTCTTGAGATCAAACATACATTTTAACAGATCTTCACTGTTTATGAGACAGGACATATTGACAGGACCGACATTTGCTCCTGTCTTAATATTATGATGCTACCGCGGTGTGCTCGGGTCGCTCATTCAAACTATAGAAGATAGTTATTTCGCGCGCTACATAATCCTGCTTCAACGACTGAAAACACACACATATTCAGTTAGTCTGCGACCAAGCTATTTATAAGGCTGATTTCGGTGAGAAATCAAGCAAGAATAAATTTATGCAAGTGGGTTCCTGCCCTCGCCCACTTAAACAATGTAGAAGTCTTTACAAAGTGAGTGTCTCCCTATAGGTCACAATCTATAGTTCTGTTACATCTCACCATCTTTTTGTTGGTCGTGGCAGCTGTGAATATCTTGTGAACTCGCCAGGTTTTGCTAAACATGGCACCAAATGCTAAGGAAAATCCAACAGAAAGCACTGCAGCTCGAGCCTGTTGACGAAATTTCGGGCTTTAATTTTATTTAAAAAAATCTTCAGGTTATGTAGGGTAGCTTAGAAGGTTCTCCGTGTGGCATATGGGTGCAAAATTAGGCCTTTCATGGCTTTGCACGCAAGTTTCGGTGATCAATACTTAGTGACTACTACTTCTTACTTCAAAGTCAAGTGTTAAGTCACCGATTGTTGCGATTTCTATAATTGGCCAGGTGCTTTTTGGCTTTAGATGGCCAGTAGCCATTTGGAAGCCTTCTGAGACCCAGCAACAGAGTGTTATATCTTACATTACAGTTGCTTGTGTACTGTTCTGTGGAGAGGATCCTCGCATCCAAACCAAGCAGAATGACTGAGATGTAACAAAGTATACATCCCAAAATAATAATATTATTGAGATTGGGTGATGACATCTTAATGATCCCGCAAACAAGAAAAAAAAAAAGAAATCTATTCTTTGCGCCAGTGGTTGGTCATCAGCTGGGCGACAAAAAGATGGTCGGGTAGTTTCCACGGATAAATATTATATTATTAGTGGGATGAATTTGAAAGTGAAGCCTGCGAGTCTGCTGAACGAAAACTACCATCATCATCACCATCAACGTCTACCAAACGAAGGATATTCAACCTTGGTCAGAAAGGTTAAAAAGAGTTCAAGCTTGAGTCATCGAGAAGAGTTTTAATTGTGCACTTGCACATAACAGTTGTAAAAGTACTGCGGAAAACTTTGATCGCCATGTGGCAGACGTTGTGTCAAAATTTTTGTCGACAGGAACTCTATCAGCGTTCACTTGCTGTGGCTGCCTTCGCATCAGTTCGAGCTGGATATATGGAGATGATTGGTGGCCAGTTTCAGAGTTAGGGACAGAAAATATCTTAGCGTTGGATTCATCTTCAGAATCTCCGAGACCCTGATGATTTTTCGTGGCTGGTAAAGATTCGAGCTGACGCTTCTGTTCAGATCAACAAAATACTCAACTCCTTGATGGATTTTTCGCAAGGACAGAATTGTTGGCGTTAGCTGGCGTCGGCCAAAGAAAAGAGACTGAAGTAAAACTGGGTGGTCGTCCTCTACTGTTTTGCGGGATTTTTGCTCTTTGCCCGTCCGAGCTCTCCGCTATCAAACAGTTTCTTCATCTGTTCATTGGAAATTTGTGGCTGACCGTTTCTTATGGGCTCTATTAGGCCGGCAATTTTGCCTGTTTTTCCGAGGTCTTTTGCTAATACTCTAATGCTTTACTTGCCTTAGTAAAAGCGGGGTCAGAGATTGGAGAAAAAGGTTTGTTGAGAGGCAGCTAGCAAAGGAAATGATCAAGGGCGGCTTTCAGATGGATTTCATTGATGAACTTTTGTAAATTGACAGTGTGCCATCTTTATTCCTCGCAGACGTGCACAAACTCTTCCGAAAAACATCAGTTGCAGAATTTCAAAAATGAACATCGAGATTTTACACATTCATGAAGATTACGTAACAACAAAATTTTTACCCTAATGTTACTGAATGGCTTGCTAGTCCTTGTGGCACCAAATTTTCGAAACCGATCGAAAAAATGTCAAAAGAAGAACTGAATGTTTTTCTGAAGAGTTTTTGCACGTCTGCGAGGAATAAAGATGACACACCTTCAGAAATCCATCTGGGAGCCGCCATTGATCGTTTCCTTTGCTTGCTGCCTCTCAACAAACCGTTTTCCGTTATCTCTGGCCCCGCAATAAAGCAAAAGAGCATTTGCAAAACACCTCAGAAAATCGGGCAACAGTGCCGGCGTACTAGAGCCAAGAAACGGTAAGCAACCAATTTCCAATGAACAGATAAAGAAACTGTTCGACAGCGGTGAGCTCGGACGGGCAAAGAGCAAAAATCCCGCTCATCTACAGAGGACTGACGTTCTAGTTTTACCTTGGTCTCTTTTTCGGCCGACGAGGACGAGAGAAACAACTTCAGCTAACGTCCACAATTCTGTCCTTCCCAAAAAGTTCATTAAGGAGTTGAATATCTTGAGCCGAACCGAAGTGGCCTGGAATGTTTATCAGCCGCGAAGAACCATTAGGGGGGCCTCGCAGATTCTGAAGATAAATCCGATGTTAAGATATTTTTGGTCCTTGACTGAAACTGGCCAGCAATCAGCTCCACACAGCCAGCATGAATGCTGCCAAGGAAGCCTCCGCAAACTTAGGTGAACGTCTGTCACATTGCGATCAAAGTTTTCCGCAGTATTTTTACAACTGCCATTCGCAAGTGCACAATTATAACTCTCCTCGACGACTCAAACTTGAACGCTTTTCAAACTTTCTGACCAAGGTTGAATATCCTTCGTTTGGCAAACATTCCTTCAATTATAGATGATTGTAATTTTCTTTTAGCAGACTCGCCTGCTCCGCTCTCAAATGTTGTATTCAACTAAGTTTACGAACTGCGAACATGCCATGTGACTTCCCACTTGCTGTTGTTTTTGCCACATCAACTTCCGGTCGTTTTGTAAAATTATGAATCTATAAAGTTTAGCTATAATTTCCAAGTATAAAAGCGTACCGAATTTAATAAAAGAATTATTCCATTTGCGCTTGTTGGATATGAGATTGGTTAAAGCCAACGCCCGCTCATGGAATAATTGTTCATCGTAGTCATATACAAAACTTAAGTAACTGTAAAATTACAGTCTGCAAAGAAAATCAGGTGTGAACGGCGGGATAATTAAAACCCCTGGCCTCTGCGATACCGGTGGAGCGCTCTACGAACTGCGCTATCAAGCCAACTGGCCGGAGCTGGTCACTCCGCGAGTTCGTACCCGTGGATAGTGAAGATACATGAAAGTCATTTATTATTCATTCAAAACATTTCCCGTTTCTGATTAGTTAAAACCCAGACGCATATAACCAGCTGCTGTTGACCAAATATTGAACTAATGACGTCAAAAGTGCAGCCCGCTGCAGATTATTGAACCGTTGACCGAGAAAACCTGGGCACAAGGTTGTGTTATATTTGGTGAGCGCAGGAGCCTCTCGAGCCTGTGAGCGAAAAAACAAAGAGCGAAATGGCGAAAGTTTAGGAACGGGGAAATATTTTGAATGAATAATAAAGCAATTATTGAATTCATTGAATGAGGCTGAGTAGTAATTGCTAAATATTTGAACTGCGAAGACTTTATGCATTCTGATATGACTTTCCTGTCAAACTTAAGGACAGTGCTTACTAAATGCAAGGGTTTTTGCGCCAAGTTAGGACCACGCGGAAAAAGTACATCTTTGCAAAGGCTATTGGAATCCACAAAGAGGAGAAGGGGTAGCCACGCTTTTTTCCAAGATAATTGGTCTTGAATTCCAACAAAAATGCTGACATCAGCATTTTTCTGAAAAAAGCGGGAAACGATATTTCCTCACAGATTTGCTTAAAATTCGTCTTTATATACAGAAATGCAAACACATTTAAAAAATCTGTAAGCTACATGGCTAATGGTAACATTAAAATCATTTTTGGTACGTTTTTAATAACAAAATCGTTGCAAAAGTGCTTTTAGTGTCTCTGACAGCTTTCCTCTGGTCCAGCTAAAATACAGTCTAAATACCTTTTGCTCACAACCAGAAACTAGTCACCTGTCGAATAGGCTTGCCGCTTCCATTTCGCAACAAAAAATGTAGGGGTAACCACGCGTTTTTTAAAGTTATTCATCTTTTTTTAAAAACTTTCACGGTGCCCGTTACATTTTTTCCTGTCACCTCCCCAGTAAGTAAGAAATTTGCGTTTCTGCGCGCGCACTACGCCATCTGCACTTTACAGTTGGATTTCTGTGTAATTTTGGAAAGATAACAGCTAGGTTTTCGGCTGGAAGATGTTAACAGTTAGTGGTTAGCGATATGCTGGTATTCTGGTCTCCCTGGTTTAAGTACAGGTTCATTAAAATTGATTTGGTCACAGTAGGAAAATTTTTTTGCTTTAATTTTAGTCGTGTGCTTGGTGGCGTAGTTGACTGCGTCAATGTCAACCCCAGCGCGCGCGCGCTTAAACCATGGCTTGCGTGATGCGCAGAACGTGTGCGCACTAACAAAAGTAGGCACCATCCTCAATGAAAGGGGTATTTTCCACCAACAGGCGCTTTATGTCGCTGGTTTTCGATATTTTAGAAACCTCTTCTAAACAAATCAGTTTCTGTTGTTGTGTATATATCAGTCTGTCTTACCTACTCTTTCCATTGCTGATGTTGAAATGCAGAAAACCCAAAGAACAGACGATTCCGACAGCTGCCATAAGCCACATGATTATTATAAGAGGTAATGGGATCGTCATAACTTTCCGAGATTCATGTGAGCGATTGCTGGGTACCCTACCGTCTGAAAGTATGCATGGCAAGGTAATAAATGTCATGTCTATTTTACTAATCTAAAAGAGAGAAGCTTGCAGAGCTTACACAAATTTCAGTGATGTCGTTTATCCGTCTAATTTATCTCAACTGAACATTTTTACTAGATTTTTGTTAAACGAGAGAGGAAGGAAACATGAAAAGGGGTTTAACTGTATAAACATTTGAAATATCACTGAATCCTATGACATCATATCACTTGGTAACCTCCCATCCTAGCTCAGTTATAAACTCATTTATTTCATGTGATGTGTTCTGTTGAGTATTTAGTGTTGCCTTTACGTACTCGTAAATTTTTTACACAATTTTCAAGCAACAAGATTAAATTGAAAAAGGTTTCACAGCTAAGACATGAAACAAACCATGGTAAATGGGTCTGTTGTCGCTCAAACACTCGCTCGCTTATCGGTTGAACAAAGTTCCACGAAAAAAAAAACTGTTGCTGTAGCAATTTCAAGGAATGGGGCCGCCGGCGTTTTACAAGGAGTTAAAAAAAAAAAAAAACAGAACAACCCGGAGGATGTTACTCAGATTCTGAAGCAATTCTATTCTTGATCAACTCAGTATGTCTCTTGCTGTATAGCTGAGTGTGTAAGGATAACTTTGAAGTAATATATCAAACACAAACACCTTGAATTACCACTTTTTTAAACACTGTGACGCGGAGTGGACTCAGATTTTTAACGAGCTACCAGGTGTTTGGAAATGTGATAACACACTGAATCGAGTGTGTATTTCTTCACAATCAAAGCCAACTCAGTCAAGGAAATAACGGAGAAAGTAAACAAAATTGTAAGAATCTTTGCTAAAGAGAAAGATCAAATCGATATCCAAACATCATCGCGGTTATGACTTCATTCGTTTAACTTGATCGATGAATTATTATTGAGTTTGAGAGGAACTGATCAAAATTTGTCACCTAGCTTAACCCGAGTTCTACATCAGTAAAAACGACAATTTGGTCGATTCCACGTTACATTTTTGCAAGTGATGAGACAAAAGCCAAGACAACTAACGCATGTGTAGTGCCACTGCAAAACAATTGCAAGACTTGCCACTTTTCTGTTTTAACCGCCCCCCCCACCCCCCAGCTAACTTAGGTGAGCTCTATAGTAGCCGAACAAAGTCGCATTGTATAGTAACACCATTTTTTTACCTTTCCATAGAGTGTCCTTGGTAGCATTAAACAGCTCAAACTTGTCTAGTTTTGTTAAGTGTTGGCCAATTGGAACTAGCTTCTTTCCACCATCTGTGTCAAGGGACAAAGCGAAAAAAACAATCATCCACTACTGTTAAGGTGACTCAAAACAGTTTCAAGCACTTGCATTTTGATTCGTCGTTATAGCTACTCTTTATCACTTGATGCTACAATCATGATATCAAAAAACTGCCCAACTATTGGTAAACACGTCGTTGTCCTTTTCATAACATAATAGGTTACCATAGCAACAGTATGACCTGCTAAATACACCCTTAATTACGGCTTTAGGGACTTATAATTCAAAAACGGCACGGTAAATTTTTTTTTTTATATTATCAACATTTGATAACCATGATTAGGTGCAACTTTTGGCAAAGTTTAAAATAATCCTGTAGGTGGCGTTCAGAGCCACCTTAAATTTTCGAAAATTTAAGGTGGCTCTGAATACCACCTACATAATTTTTTTAAACTTTGCCAAAAGTTGCATTTTATCCTGCTTATCAAAATTCTATAATAAGAAAAAATTTCACCTGCTATTTTTGAAATTTAAGCGCTTAAAGCTGAAATTAAGGGTATTTTTAGCAGGTCATAGTGTTGCTATGGTAACCTCTTGTGTCACGAAAATAATACCAACGTGTTCTCCAGTGATTGGGCAGTTTTTTGATACTATGATTGAAGCATCAACTGATAAAGAGTGGTAATTATGAACCATCAAAATCTACTTGTTGGAAAGTGCCAGAAATTGTTTTGAGCCACCTTAAATCTCAATGGGATATGACAGGAGCCAACACTAGAAGCTTGCAACTCCCATACTAAGCCTGTGTTACGGCATTTTTACAAACAATCCTATTTTGGGTCTTCTTTTCCGGCGCAATATGTCAATTTCGTTCTACATGAGCAAACATCGGTAAGAAAAACAATGGTGAACAAAAAACAAAAAAAAGACGATAAAAACACTCCATCTTAAAAGTCCGTGGTTGTGATTGGCCACTTATATTACTGTACCCCAACATTAATTTCATTGTACTCCAGGTGAAAAGTGGCACTGTGAGAGTAAAGTGTCTTGTCTAAGAACAAAACACCATGGCCCTATTCAGGGCTAAATCCCAGACCGCTCGGCCAGGAGTTCACTGAGTGTGCTAAGCAGCAGTCTACCGCGCCTTCCACAGTCAATTCAAAGCAACTCTTCTAAATGAGCTTGAAAACAAACTGGGTCCATTCTGCGAGGAAGCATTCTATCGAGAAAATCCAAGTACCTTGGAACTGTTTCACTACTATTGTTCCTTCTCTCTCCTCATCTTTAGTAAACGATATCGGACCCTACAACAGCACAAATAGAAATCGTTATCTAGGTCATTAAGGTGTCCGGGAGGGTTATTTCCAGAAAGAAATGAGCGGGTGTCTGTGGTCCGCTTCCCAAAACCATTCCTTACGCTATTTATGACCAAAATCTGTGACTTTCCCTTCCCTATTTATGATCTGACCATGGCACTCTATTATGACCGTTGCGCCTGGCATAGTTGCTCTAAACATAATTTATGAACAGCTTTTGTTGATGGTCTTATTGATAATGATGAAAAAGTGGCGTCTAAAAAACATACTGAATTCAAAAATGGCTCCTGATTCTAGAACATAATATTCAAGACGAGAGATCAATCACGCCCAAAATGGCCAAAATCGATACTCTATTTATGATTAAAACGGCGGAAAAACCATATCCTTTAGGACTGCAGATTCCTATATAGCTTATACAAAGGAGTAGCTTCAGGGTACATTTGAGATGGTTGGTGTGAGCATTGCATGCTGGAATTTGCCGAGTACCTTCCTATACTCCAGGGCTGTGACTCTCAAATTAAAATAACAGAGCTGCTGGTTGTACCTAGAGGCGTTAACAAAGCAGTTTGGTAATTCTTAATCAGGGTGTTCGGCGTCAAACGGTAAAAAGAGGGAGCTTTTGCGGTACCATTTAGGGTATTGAACCAAAACAAATGACAGGAGTTAATGTATTGTTTTACAATTACTGCCTCTTATAGGGGTGAAATAGTTTAAAGCCACGCCCAGAAAACAGGATCTTGGTACCTCTAAGAGGTTCTTTTCAATATCTGCGACGAGTGACCCCCGTCGTTTTTATTTGGAATTCAGCCCCGGACTTTGCACCTAACTCGCTTTAAAATGCTGGTAATTTTCAGTCATTACTTGAGTCATCACCAAACACTTCTCCGCCGCCGCCGCGTCATGGAAGCTGTAGGAATACAGTATTGTAGAAAAGCAAATAAATATTAAGCAATTACGTACCGTGAGACCTTCGAAGCTCACATTACGAAGCTTTGATTTTATAGTCTTCGTTACTTGGTCACTACCCACTACTTCTTTCACATTATACTCGAGTGGCGTAGTGGTTGTTTGTAGTGCGATGCTAGCTTCTTTCAAGGCTAGGATGATGGCCCACATCACGTCAAATGCGTTAGCCATTTCGATCTTCTCTAAGTTCTTCGTGAGGTTTCTCACTTCCCATTTACTGAAGACTTCCCTCAATATCTGAGAAATAAATTACACAATATGACTAAGAAAATTACTTAATTGTGATTGCCTGAGAACAAAACAATTAGCAGTGCAAGTTAACGGGTGGGCGTTTATAATTTTTTCAGTCATACATAATAAACGAGTAATCGTATGAGAGCTGGAGCGATTAATATTGGTAATACTAGCAGTTTCCATTGGAAAGTGAAGTGCTGCGAGTGAAGGTTATGTGTGGAGTTGCAATCTTGTTTAAAGCTGGATTTGATTGTTCTATTCATCAGCAGATTCTTGACCCTATGGGGCGCTATATTATTGTAAAAGCTGTCATCCAAGATAAAACGTATGTGTTAATAAACATATACGCTCCAAACAAAGACAAAGATCTTATAAACTTCTTTAAAAATCTATTTGCAATCTTACAAAAAGAAAATCTTGAATCAGAAGAAAACATCATCATAGGAGGGGATTTCAATTGTCCATTAAATCCTGAACTTGACAAAAAAGGAGGCGTGCTACTCCAAAGAAAATCAGTTACTAATTGTATTGAATGCTTACAAAGTCAACTTGATTTGGTCGACATATGGCGAATTAAAAACCCAGATACAAAGAGTTTTACTTGGAGTCAAAAATCCCCAAGAATATTTTGTCGACTTGATTATTACCTAATATCAAACAATTTATTTGACATGGTGAGATCGAGTGAGATAATTCCCGCCATTAGAACAGACCACGACGCAATCTCGCTAGAAATTGGAAAGCTAGAAAACGGGCAAAAGGGTCCTGGATATTGGAAATTAAACTGCTCGCTGTTAGCGGACAATGCGTATGTAAACAGTGTTACAGAATTGCTTCCAGTATGGGCTACAGAAGGAAGAAAGGAACTCACAGACCATCGGAGTGTCTGGGATTGGATTAAATATAATATAAGGGCCCACGCAATAATTTTCTCTAAGAGAAAATCAAAGGAAAGAAATGAGAAAGAAAAAACTCTTCAAGAAGAATTAAGTAAGGCAAAGGAAGAGCTGGAAATGACACCAAGTGACTTAAATGCATCACGATGTCAAGCTGCTCAGGAAAAATTGGAAACCTTCTACGAAGAAAAAACCAAAGGAATCATTATACGAGCGCGTGCGCGCTGGCATGAATACGGGGAAAAAAGCACGAAATATTTTCTAAATCTGGAGAAAAGAAATCACATAAAGAAACACATACGAAAACTTTTTATTAGTGGCGTAATCAAGACAGATCCGTTTTGTATACTAAAGGAGCAGGAACGTTTTTATCGAGACCTCTATAAGAGTAAAAATAATGATCCAGAAATACCGCAAAAAATCTCTGCGTTTTTAAACGATCTAAATATTCCAAAATTATCCGAAGAACAGCAAAAGCAATGCGAAGGGTCTATTACATCAGAGGAATGCTTTCGTCTTTTGAACAGCTTTGATGTAAATAAAACCCCTGGGAATGATGGCATTCCCATTGAATTCTACAAAACCTTCTGGGCAGTACTTAAGGATAGTTTTATTAAATGTGTTAACGAATGTTTTGAAAAAGGTGAGATGTCTAACTCTCAGAAACAAGCTGTCATCACTCTAATTGAAAAAAAAGGGAAAGATCGCTCACTTCTAGAAAATTGGCGCCCTATCTCTCTTGTAAATGTAGATACAAAAATTATGACTAAAGCAATTGCATGGAGGATAAAAACTGTTCTACCTGATATAATCCATCAAAATCAGACTGGATATGTAAAAGATCGTTTCATAGGAGAAACAATACGATCTATCTACGATATTATGGATTTCACTGCAACGGAAAATATCCCCGGCTTAATGATTTTTATCGATTTCCAGAAGGCTTTTGATAGTGTCGAATGGGGTTTTCTCATAAAATGTCTCGAGAATTTCAATTTTGGACCAGACTTCATTCGCTGGGTTAGAGTTTTCTACAAAGACATAAAAAGCTGTATCATAAACAACGGCTTAACTTCAAACTTCTTTCCACTTGAACGTGGCGTTCGACAAGGAGATCCTTTATCTCCGTACCTTTTTGTAATTGCGGTAGAAACGCTGGCAATCGCCATTCGGCAGAACCCAGATATTAAAGGTATTGTTATCGGAAAAGAGGAAACAAAAGTCCTGCAATATGCTGATGATACAACTGCAACATTAGCCGATGTCGATTCAGCAAAAGCACTCTTTAAACTTATGGAGATTTTTCAAAATATTTCTGGCCTGAATATTAATTCCTCAAAAACGGAAGGTATGTGGATCGGTTCACTTAGAGGAAAAAGGGAAGAACCATTTAGCATTAAGTGGCCGAAAACCCCGATCAAAGCTTTAGGAGTTTATTTTACATACGATCCGAAACTTCTAAAGGAGAAGAATTTTATTGAAAGGCTTGACAGTATCAAAAAGCTTATTAATATATGGTCCTCGAGAGGCCTATCTCTTTACGGAAAAGTAACAATAATCAAATCCTTCTTGATTTCGAAGTTTGTTTATATTTGCTCTATATTGCCAACACCAAAAGAAGTAGTAAGTGAACTGAATCGATTGCTTTTCAAGTTTCTGTGGAACGGTGTAGATAAAGTAACTCGTGTGTCTGCAATAAATGATTATGAGAGAGGTGGTTTAAAAATGATAGATGCTGATTGCATGATTACATCTTTGAGGTTAGGATGGCTACAGAGAGTATTTAATGATTCAAGTGCTACATGGAAGAGATATTTTCTTTATCTGTTAGAACACGTTGGGGGCATCTTCTTTCTCAGCTGTAACTATGATGTCAAAGATCTTAACCTACCCTCTCCATTCTACTACGAACTTCTGCAATGGTGGTCAGAATTTCGGGATACCTTTGCTGAAGAAAAAGATTATCAAAACATTATTTGGAACAATAAAGAAATAAGAATAGATAACAAACCGGTCTATTTCAAAAATTATCGCGAAGCAGGAATCACGTACACGCATGATCTTCTTTTTGACCGGGATATAAACGTCGCCTTTACTTATCTCTCGAACAAGATAAACAAAACCAATTTTCTTCAGTGGGCGGGTCTCCGACACTCTATACCCTCACAGCTAAAGTTCGCGAATGTACCACTATCAACCCTATCTCCCTCTTTTACATTTAAAAATAACACTTTCGATATAAGACAGAAAAGATCAAAAGATTACTATTCTCTGCTTATTTCCAGAAAGGCTCAACACCCCAATATCACCGTCAAACTGCAGAGGGATTTTGATTTTACAATCGATCAAATCAATCAAATCTTCGTATTACCACATTCTGTTGCACTTGAATCCTACGTAAAAGCTTTTCAATATAAAGTTATAAACTCTATTCTTTATACAAATACCAAATTATGTAAAATTGGTTACAAAAGCAACGATTTGTGTACGTTTTGTAAAACTGAGTCGGAAACCTCAAATCATTTCTTTTATAACTGTTCCCACACGAGACAATTCTGGACAGATTTTGCATCATACTGGCACCTATTATCAAATCATCAAATCCACCTCTCCCTAAAAGATGTTTTATTTGGGATATTTTCGGAAAAATGCCCTTTACTTGATTTATTAAATTACTTCATAATTATTGGAAAATTGTTCTTGTGGGACTGCAGAAGAAGTCAAACCCTTCCCAAAATTGAGGGGTTTAAAGCCAAAATTAAAATTAAGTATGAAATAGAAAGTAAAATCACAAAACAAGAATATTTTAATAAAAAATGGATAATTAAACCTATACAATAGATATGTATTATTAGTACTATTATTATTTCAAATGTTAGTATTTCTAACGTCATCTTTGTGTGTGTCTAAAGACTTTAGAATACAAGATTGTAATATTGTAATATTGGAATGAAATGTAATTATTAACCTGGTAGTAAACTTATATTTATTAATTAATTAATTTTATTTATTTATTTAATGTATTTTTAGTTTTAAAATGTGTGTAACTCTAGCTTTAATGTGCGTATATTAATGTTTCTTTTTTGTAATTGTAATAAAAATGAAATTAAAAAAAAAAAAAGTGAAGGTTATGTGGAACATGTTTTTATGACATTAGGAAGTATTGTAGAGGGATAAATCAACATGAAGTACTAGATAAGAATATTTTGCCAAAGGCTTATAAGCTTAAAAACTTTTCTGTTTTAAAACACGTACTGCGGTCGACACCGGGGGTCGACACAATAAACTGTTCATTCATGTTAACGGCCGTTGACTGCGATCGCATCACATTACGATTAGTTTATGACAAGATATTTTGTGCCATGCAGTTTTGACGAAACTGCTTGTTGGATGTTTACATGCTCCTTGAAAATTGTTTTACGTTACAGCGGTTATCACACGCGACCTTCAGTGCAAAAATAGTCTAGACAAACCTAAGTCTGGGTGGACGTCAATCAACTCCGCCTCCTTGCTATGCTTGTCAAACAGGATCAAAATGTCGAAAAGTGATATATATATATATGCAAGTTTCCATATTTATGTCCAAATTGTAATATATAGGTCCAAATTACAATATATATATCCAAGTTGAAATATATATATGTGTAATAAAGTGGCTAATGCCGTTAAACAGTGCTCAATACACTTTTAAAGTGTAGAGCTTTGAATAAGGAGATATAACGAAGAGACAAAATTCCCTGTTACTCCGAGTTTCGTGCTCACGCACTCATCAGACAGTATTTAATCAAGTTGAAATATATATATCCAAATTGTAATATATGTATCCAAATGGTAATATATATATATATATCCAAAATACAAGTGCTGTGCATGTCCACTCTCCGTTTTATATATAACTTCATACACTTCCTCACATATTTGCGAACAGTTCGATGTACGCATGCATAGGCGTACGAGCCGGGGGGGCGGGGGGGGGCTGCAGCCCCCCCAGTCGCAGAAAATTTTGAGATTTTTCGGGCAAAACGCTGATGATTCGGGCAAAAGTACTCGGGAGAAAGCGTTCTAAAAGGTAGTCAAGGCCTGGCTTGTAGGTTACTTTCACTGGCGTTTGTCTTGTCAAATCGGAGTTAAGGTCAAATGATCTAAGGATCCACAATTGCAGGTATTCTGTTTTGGAAAAGCCATATGCCAATTAAATGTGTACCGTGGGAATCCATGATGTTATTTCCATTGGTGACAAAAGGATGAAAGCAAAGGACGACCAAGATGGGCTCCTGCCAAGACTTATGTTTTTGTGGTGGCTCTAAAAAGAGCCCTTTTGAATGGCTCCGCAAAGTGCCAGTTTAAAATTTTCCTGAACTTCTCGCACGAGGAACAATTAACTGTTTCTTTTATAAGTTTCTGATTTTACCAGGGTGTCGAATGAAGTCATAGGTTAGGAGTATGCAATGTTTCAAAATAACTACAGTGGAATCCTGATTTCTCGAACCCTCATTTTTTCGATCCTTCCGATAACTCAAACCAAAAGTCGTTTCCCTCTCCTCACTCAAACGCCATAATTTCACGAATTGTCCGGCAGATTTTTAAAAGCAATTTTCATCAGTTCCCTTAGATGTTCCAAAAAATCGGAATTCGGCTGTGTTTCCGTAATGATAACAGTTTCATTAGACGTAAGAATTGGGAACGTTTTTGTTTTTACTGCGATTTGAGTACGTATATACAACTGACACTTTCGGGCATTTTGTAATTTTTTTCGGGCAATAAGGTCACCGCCCCCCCCAAGTCCGAGGGTGCCCGTACGCCTATGTATGCATGTCACGCAGTTTTTCGACATATATATTTTTTGCGTTAAGTACTCCGTGTAAATGTTCATGAATTGACCCGCATTCCAGGGCAAACAACATGGCGGCCCATTGGATTCCAAATGTTGATTCTCTTTTCGATTCTCTGGTAAGAGTCATTCGAGGAGCAAGAACACACTTGTCCACCGACCAAGTCGACAGTGCAGAATTCTGGTGCCGAAGACTTGACGAATATGAGCGAACTTTGAGTTTGTTGTTAGCTAGAGTGGAGGAATCAAGGTCTGATCTAGCAACCTTTGTTCGAGATTTGGAGATCCTGTTAGATACAATGGGGAATCTTCGAGAAGCGCTTGATGGAGACTTTCAGATTGACAGGCAAGATACTCCTCCAAGCCTCTCCTCTGTAGACCGAACAGGAATGGGAAGACCTAGGTTAATTATAAGCAGAACTCAAATTAGAATGCTTAGAGACGAAGGATTTCGATGGGCAGATGTGGAACGTATCTTGGGAGTTTCTCCTATTACTTTACGGAGAAGAAGAGCAGAACTTGAAATGCTCGAAACTCTTCACCTGTGTTTTGAAAGCCTCCAACAACATTCATGGGTAAAACCGTACTGCCACTTGACAGTTGTACATTTGTAGACGTTGGGGTTGCTCCACCGATCTCGGAACTTACTATCTGACGAACGATACGTTGAATACGCTGTTCCTCCGCAGCCATGCTATCTCTGTGTTCTCTGTAGTTGCGGGTCAATTCATGAACACTTACACGCAGTACTTAACGCAAAAATATATATGTCGAAAACTGCGTGACATACATACATCGAACTGTTCGCAAATATG
>JAHPZR010001336.1:35000-42690 GCA_019787425.1 Platygyra sinensis
ATTGGCATAGCCCTTGAGGGCCAAAAAAAAACTAATCCAAAACCGAAAACTGGTTAAATACTCAATAATTGTACCGTGCGTGACAGCTAAGTTTTAATAACCAGGTGAGTATATGTTGAACGTACAACCAGAAAGATCGCTGCCTCTTTCATAAAATTTATCAGGAAAAGGGTAACTTTTGAAAGGATTTTTACGCAGTTAAAAGGTACGTTTGTATTTGCATGTGAATTTTCTATTGCATGGTTCGCTTTTACTGTTTATTCGGTTTTTACTCGTTTTCTTAATTATTGATAATTTCTGTGAACAAAGTACTTCGAGTGCGCTGTTCTCTTTGAAAAGCACTTTCGAAAAAAAAGCTGATGTTAATCCTTGATCTCTGAAGTCCTTTGCTATCAAGTTGTTGACCTTCCTTAAAAAAAAGGGCGCTAAGAAAAGTACGTGCAGCTGCATTTTGCACTCTTTAGATTTTAAATATTTGGAACGAGGACAATCCAAACAAAAGGCTGTTACAATAATCAATTCTGCTGGTCACAAAGGCGTGAATAAGAGTTTTTACAATATCTTGTGAAAGATATTTCCTAATTGGCCGTATATTGTGGAGATGATAGGACCATCATACCACTTTCCACATTTCATCCGAACCAATCCGAACTTATGAATTGATACAACTGGAAAGAGAGAAACAGTAGGCTGATTCACACATCGCAAATAGTGGAGTCAGTTAACTACATTTATAGAAATGGACGCTGATCGAAACCATTTCTATTTAAAAGGTCATGATTCAAAGGGCCGGGAATTTAACAACTGTATTGGATCATTGAAATTGGACGCCCATTAGGATGCTACAACACAAGAAATAGAATGTAGGGATTGAAGTCTGTGATTCTCCTTGCGTGATTTAAAAATTGAGACAATGGATACCCAATTGCGATGTCTAAATCTAGGAGAAAAGTCTGGCCAAAAAAAACTACCAAATGCACACAAAATTTTCTTTATTTTCAAAGTAAATGGAATATTCAGCAATTTCCGGGCACAGATCTTTTGTTGCCATCCTTTTGAGTTTTCAAATTGCATTCAAGTTAAATGACCCCTGGTATAAACTGGTTCCATTTTAACTCACAGTTTTTTTCAATTTTGTGGCTGTAACAAGTCACGTGAATAATTTGCATATACCATCCAGATAAATACGACAAAATTTGTAAACCAATAAGTCTGAAAAAGAAGGTTTAGGTTGGTGTGATTAAAGCCTTAGAAGATAGACCACCCCCTCGAACTTTTGGGTGTAATAAAGTGAGACTGCTAACTTGCCGACAGGTGGCTCCATAGGGTAATCATTTATCGCGTTGCTCGCAGTAGTGTTATATTTTGAATGCCGTTTTGGCGTTCGTTTGAGGCTTGTCTTCCGATATAACTTATTCCACGTAATATGCAGGGATGAAATAGCGTTTTACTACGATCTCGGTTAAGATTAATACCCAAACGCAGACAGAGAATCCGGAGGGATACGACTTTGAAACACGAAAAAATTAGGGTTTATACCGGCAGTTTTTTTTTCAATTTTTACAAATTTATGTTTTTTTACCGCTGCAGCAAAACTGGTCAGAAAGATTTCCCTCAAAAACGAGCTTCATCTAAAATAACACATTTATTATCAGTCTGCCACAATTTTGCGGAAGGAAAGTTTCGCTCTTTTGCCCATTGGCGTCGCAAAATATCCAAAATCACTGATCATGACGTTTACCTATACGATAGAACGCGCTAAGGACAAAAGCTCATGCAAGTAATCTGTGCGCGCTGAAAGGTATATCCTCGCTACAGAGTGCTGATGAGTCCCAAGAAAGACAAAACAGTTGTCAAAACAGTTGGCCACTGTTGTCGATCGGTTCTTGTCATGTTTGGTGTCTCAAAACGTCTTTCACGTAGTATCAGCCTTACAGTCTATTGATTGGAGAGCCAATCTCCGCGTCCTTCGTGTTCTCTCAACATCCCCCGTAAGTATTACCCCTATAAACCCTCGGTGCGTATGCACATGACGTCATATGCCAGCCATGTTAATGTTCCAAAACAGCTCTTTTCTTATGTAAACACCTTCTTTTGATCCAATACATTTACATGGCTGCTAGACACGTGAGTGGATACGCTCCGTACACAGTGTGCCCCATTGCTTAAATACACGTCACCCGTAACTGTTAACTTTCTGAAATTGCAATTGCTGATGTTGATCTCATCTCTCGCAAATATGACAATTCACAAAATCTTAAAAACAGCAAAATTACTTTGCACCGTTCCTACTAACAGCGGTGCAAGACCAGATATCCGCAAAATTTATCAGTAATAATACTAGAAAACTGTGTAATTTTGTTTCGAAAGAGAACGGAGGGCAAGACAAGGTTTATTTGTATCGTAAAGTAACAATAGGTAAATTGAAAAGACAATCATTAGCTGGTCACCTATAGGGGTGCGTTTCTTTAAGAAAATCCAAGATTGGATTTTTAGATCCGAAAGAATCCGAAAATGGACTTTGCGTTTCTTTACTAACCAGATCAATCCAAGATCTTTCGGATGATGGTGAGTCAAAGGAACCGTAGAATTCACTCTGGAAGTGGATTCTTCGGTTTGATTTGAAAAAGGAACCGAGTGGCGGTAGCCCAGTACATATTATGGAATCGCGCATATTTTGGAAAGTCGTGTTTACTCGGGTTTAAAAGGAACGATTTCTCACTTCCGATTTCCAGCAAGTACATACTTAATCAAGGGAAATTCTTACCCGTACGGTATGTTCGTGGAATAGATTAGACACACTGCAAGCTCTAGACAAGATAAGAAAATGGTCGGGAAAATGGTACGTCCTCTCTACAGGGTCTATGGCTCCTTGTCTATGCTGACTACGTGGGAAGAGTATCCTCGGGTATTTAAAAGGTTTTTGACTCGAAAAAATACTTGAAAACTCCAAGAACGGTCCAGGACGTAGAACACTTCTAATGATTTTCCACCGCCATCATCGGCAGCTGGAGCTACGCTAAGATCCCTGAAGATGTTTGCGCGGTTGCTAATTCAACATGCCGTTGGTTATTTGTTTGCGCTGTGCGTTATGGGTAATACACTATAGTATACCGGCTACGGACGGGCAATGCACGCGTACTATGGTGCATTTTCAGCGGGTGTCACCCACAGGGATCGCGAGAATCGGGTAAAGTGCCAGTGCTCTTTCGTCAACCCTGTGGGGAAAACGTACGTCCGCATGGTAGCACTGGATAGCCTTGTTCTGAGCGTGTTCTGGCTTTGGGGGACTTATGATCTTGTAAAGCAGAGCTTTGTTCCAGTTACTTTTGCTTTTCGATCGCATTGTTCTTTTAGTTTGCTTCTTTCCTGGCAGATTTCGGAAATAACTTCTAGCCCTAAATATTACTTGAAGAAACAAGAAAATTAGAGAAAGTATTGCAATGGTCAAACTCAAAAATATCTATTTATTGCGACATTCACAGTGCGCAGTTTACAAGCACATGGAAAACAAACCTGACTTTGGAATACCGACTTAGGTTACAAATGTTAGTTGCTTAAAATTACCTGCCAGTGGCAGAATCAGGCTTAAACTAAAGGCCTGGAATAAAACGGTGACGCTAAGAGTAAAACAGTAGGGCTTGATCATAAATGGAAGAAAGGTGCTTCCCCATTTTCACTCTAAATCTTCTGACCCATGAAATAATAATTAATCCCATTCTGGCCCGATCCACTGCCACGCGCATTGTTTACTGGTTGTTTGATACAAAAAGGTAAAACAGAGTATAAATGACTATATAATCAACAATTCTTGTCTATTTATGAACAGAGAAACAGACCAGATGTTGTTACATGGTCAGGGATTGTCGGCGAATATAAAGCCGACCTTTATGCAAAGACGACTTCAAAACTACAATAAAGCTTCCTGAGCGGCGACCTTGTAACATTCCCTTATTGTCTTCTTTGACAATCATTTGAAAGGATGGTAAAAGGTGGTTGAGGGTTGGATGAGCAAGATAATAGAAAACAATGATAAAAACATAAACAAGCAAGAACTAACGGTAAAAACCGACGTTTCCGAGACGAGGAATCATTTGACGTTTTATTTAGCAATCTTTCAGAGGTGAGGACCATTAAACCACATCCAGCATAAGACTTGAAGCACACAAATTGCGAGAAAAAATTGCCTTTACCACTTCTTTTACCATCCTCCCGAAACATTTTTTGGTCAGCAGTTTATTAAGGTAAACACCCTGTGGGGTATTGCATTGTCATTAGCAAATAACTTTGTCTTGTTTTTGAAAAATGAAACGCCAGCTATTAACCTTTAGTAGAATTCTACTAGTATACTAATGCAAATGCTGTAATATGATTGGCTGAGCCATTGCACACTATTTAACAATTAGACTACGAGCCCCGAGTTTTCTACGAGCAGATAGTCAACGAGGCGCAGCCGAGTTGACTATCGCTCGCAGAAAACGAGGGCGAGTAGTCTAATTGTTTTAGTATAAATTTACCGTAGTCTCATTGCATAAAAAGAAAAAAAAGGCAAGTAGCGCGTATAAAAAAAACTGTTTTATTATGTTACACCAGGTTCAAACGTGATGCGCGATGTGCAATGATGCGTAACTGTTGACTATCAGCAGATAGTCGACGGTAATATAGCCAATCAAATTCACGGATTCACAATAGACTAAAAAAATGGCGACGTTTTTTCGTTTCGCTTAAGTTTTGGAGGAAAATTTTGATGAAAAGGGATAATTAAAATCATGAGAAGACTAAAAGAAGGACATTTACGGTTTCTTGACTTAAAAAAAGTTGAAATTATCGAAAAAATGATGCGCGCGTGTACACACTTTAATGTTAAATGCCAATTCAATTCGGGCGATCTTGTTAGGCGCAAAGTTTAATAATACGTCGAGAAATAATTGGAAACCGTTATTTGAGGTAAACTTTAGAAAGAATTCTACTAAAACAATTAGATTATTCGCTCTCGATTTCTATGAGGCGATAGTTGATTCGGCCTTCGGCCCCATCAACTATCACCTCATAGAAATCTCGAGCTCATAATCTAATTGTTAAGTAGAGAAGATACTTGGAGAGTTGAGAAAATTACCAGACTTTCTTCATTAACACAGGGGTTTATTTCCTTTTAAGATTCATTTAACTGTGGAAATAGTTTTAAGAGAGAGGAGTTTATGTCTATTCGGTTAAGTAAATTTATTAAAAGTCACGCGTCGATCAGGCAAAATTAAAAATTGTCTCACTCAAGGAGAATGGACGCTTCTGTTAAATACTGCAATATGGTTTTCTAAATCAGTACAACAAATTACTGTTTTAGATCTCATTTTGTATGCAAAACAAACAAACAAAAAAAGAATGCGATTTGAATCCTAAAATAGTACGATTCATGAAGAAATCGTACTGTTTTTCCTGCAATTTAATGGCTACTTCAAACAACCTGGAAATCTCATTGGTTGTTTTGTTTTGGTGTTCCATTCGCATTGGCCAGGAAAAATTTGCGATAAAGAGGAAAACAATCTGCGATTTGTGAATAAATCACACACAGTCAGATTGCAAGGATCACCAGTGATTTCAATATGGATGTAATGAGACGAGAAACTACATTCCATTTATCTTCTACTTTTTTTACCTTAATTCGCAATAGTTCGTATGCATTGTCACGCGCATTACATAACCTTACATCAGCCGGAAAAACCTAGCCTCACAAGTTTTCCCTTCTCCCTTTTTGGAGAGACGAAAAAGCCGTTTTAATTAGTCGAAAATAAACATGAGAGGTTGAGATTGCCTTTGGGACCAGTTTTGTCAAAGTAAAAAAGAGACGACTATTCACAAAGATACTCGCAACAGAAAGTTTGGCTTCTTAAATGATCTTGATAACAGATGTCAAAAGAATTGCACCTAACTATCCAGTAGCATGGGTTCCCGGTGATCCTGCATTTCACAATCCAGCGCTTCCCTTGACTAAAGCACCATCCGATTTCCCCAGGCGCAACATTGCTCTTTCCTCCCAGGCACACATATTCATCTAGGCTTACAAGCATGGCTTGACGTCGATTTCGACTTCTTCTGCCTGTCAAATCGAAAACAGTACGAAGCCTTATCTTTTCAGTCAATTTGACCCTAGCGGGGGGAAAGCTGATTTCCAATCCGTACTGCGCAGTCTCAGCGCTCTAATGTTTGTGAGTCTCACAAACATTAGAGGCAAATCGATGTTATTCGTTACGAACTGCTTACCTTATCTTTGAGGCGCATTTAAATTCTTTTTCCAACAGTTTCCTTGCGTTTTACAGCTTTCAAGTTTTTTCATCAAGTGATATCAGAAAGAATGAAGCCGGCATAAAGCTTCGCATCGAAAAATGGCGGTTGACATGAAACTTTGACTTTACTTCATGTAAGTGGATGCGAAATGCTACATTTTGTGACGTCTTACATGAGGCAAAACAAAAGTCGTAAACAAACTCTCGAGAGTGCGCAGAACGGACTGGAAATCATCTTTAAACTTCTGCAAGTATTTGTCAGCATCTTGTGAAACTTTGCGACACTGGAGTTAATAGGGCACAGCAGAATGGGTAGATATTCCTTTTGTACGTTTATAGACCGAGACCAGGTAACTCGATACAGACACCATACAGTTACATTTTATTATTTGAATCTAGGTCGCATTATTATTACAATTGCTATCACTATTACTATTATTATTATTATTATTATGATGATGATGATGATGATGATGATGATGATGATGATGATGATGATGATTATTATTCATTCTCAACCCCATAGCTCTTCTCTTTTGCGCATGAAAGGCGAGAAGAGCTCTGGGGAACCCTTGGACCAAGCTCTTTCGTTATTTGTTGTTGGTTGAAACAAAGAAAGCGCGTCTGATTGATCAATCTGTGACGCGGTAAAATTTGAACGTGCCTTGCGAAGATCGTCCCGCCCTCTTAAGAATTCTATGTCTGTTTTTTATGCAAATCACGGATCGTGCACGCAATCGTAAAATGTGCAGTTTTCGGAGGTTTTTAGTTTTAAAACGGCTTCAAAAGTCCAGAATATTTCTTCTTAGCTCTTTATAGCAATATAAAGCTATTTCCAATGAATAAAGATGTTTAACAACTGAGAATCCGCCGAGAGAAGAGCCAGATGTTATTTCGTGACAAATTCCAAATTTGCATATAACCGAGACATGTTTGACGTTTGCACGCAACGGCTGAATGACTTTTAATTAATCATGTGAACTCTTTAAAATCAAATAAATATTTCCTAGCGGATTATCTCGGCAATTTTAACTGTTGAGGAGGTGTACACGAACTAAAGCTTTTATTATTGCCTTCTGCTTAATTTTTCAACAAAATACCGAAGCTAGATATCGTTACAATGGTTTTTGAAAGCACGAGCATGCGCTATGAGACCCTTGTGGCCAGATTCTGGCTACGCGCGCGTGGAGTTGCCCAGAGCTCTTGTTGCCGTCAGTCACGTGATAAAAGACAAGAGCTCTGGGGTCGAGAATGTATTATTATTATTATTATTATTATTATTATTATTATTATTACAAGTGAAACCGGTATAACAATATATAATTATAAATCCCATAGAAAATTGGTAAATGTGAAAAGGTTAAAAAAAAAATAGATTAGTGTGTATAAATTTAAGGCCTGAATATTTT
>JAHPZR010001337.1:0-17500 GCA_019787425.1 Platygyra sinensis
CGTGCCCGAAAGAAAATATTGTTCCTCAGGCAAATAAGAACCATTGCGCGCAGTAATCCAAGCATCTAGTGTCTTTCGCAGTTTTGCTTATTGATGACGTGAACTACACTCTCGTTATCAGTCATAAAGAGTACCCTCTTGTTTCTCAATTCACTACACCATGTACTTAGACCGACTACAATAGGAAAAAATTCCAGAAAGCAAATATTATTTGCTTTCCAAGCAGCGGGCCAGGTACCATAAGCCCAGTGCTTGCCAAAGAGGATGCCATACCCGCTAGATTGTGCAGCATCTGTGTAAAACTTTAAGTTATACGAGGTCGACCAGACTTCCTCTAAGAAAAAGGACCTCCCATTGAAAGAGGCTAAGAAGGTTTCCCAGATTCTTAAATCCTTTTTAGTTTCTCTGGTTAGACGGATACTGTGGTGTGCAAGTCGTACACCAATGGTGAGGTTTATCAGTCGCCGGATAAAAACTCTGCCAGGGGTAATGACCGAACAGGCGAAATTTAAGAGACCTACAAGCGATTGGAGCTCTTTCAGTTTAACTCTTTTTCTGGGCAGCAGATTGCGTGCTACCCACTCCATTGCAGTGCTGAGGGCTTCAAAGGTCTTACATGAACTGGCGCATCCCATTGGTAGACAACGATCGACATAATATTGCCCCCTCCATTGCATCCCTAGCAGCTGGTAATCATTAGGGTGAACTGGGATTATGCGAAAAGCACTCCGAACATCAGTCTTAGCCAGAGCACAGCCCAGGCCTAAACGTTTAATAATTTGAATGGCGTCATCAACTGTGGCATATTGTACTGAGCAGAATTCTGGGGGAATGAAGTCATTAACTGAACCTCCAAAGGGGAATGACAGGTGATGAATCATTCTGTATTCACCTTGCACTTTTTTGGGAATAACTCCCAAAGGAGACACTTTGAGGTTATGAAATGGGGGCTTTTCAAATGGTCCAATTATCCGACCTGCTTGTATTTCTTTAGCTAACTTTTGATCAACAATGTCAGAGTGCTCAGATGCTGAAACAAGATTGTTGGAACATGAGCCCTCTTGAGGCCCTTGAAAATGCAAACGAAAACCATGTAAAAAGCCAGTTAATAAATGCTTACGAGAAGCCTCCTGATAACCAGTTAAATACATTCCTAGGCTCTTAGCCTTGACCGGGGTTGGGAGTGCTTCGGGTGGTAGGACTGCGGTTGGAAGTGGCATAACTGGAACCAGTTGGCTTGGTCCCTGAATTCCCTGCTGGTGGTTTAGAGTAAGACTGCTGACATTTGGAAATTGG
The DNA here is from genome assembly GCA_019787425.1 of Platygyra sinensis. Classification (NCBI taxonomy): domain Eukaryota; kingdom Metazoa; phylum Cnidaria; class Anthozoa; order Scleractinia; family Merulinidae; genus Platygyra; species Platygyra sinensis. Next base: position 1,297 of record JAHPZR010001337.1, read on the forward strand.
GTGGTTATTCCCGCACCGGAAACATTGGTGTTTGAAGGAACACCCAGGGCATGAGACTCCCCTGTGAAATTTCCAACAAAACCCCTTTGGAATACGTTGCCCTGTTTGTTTGCTTTTCCCAGTCTGGGGACTAAGTTTGGCACGAAAGGAATGAGACCTCAACCACAACTCAGCGTGAATCTGGTCCCAAGGTGCCCCTTGGGTCTGCCTTATACTACGAAAGCTCTCATCATAGAACTTCCAATTCGCTCCCAGGGTTGCTAATTCTCGTATTACGGAGCCATACTTCATAAGGGCTGGGGTATCATGTGGGACTTTCTCTGAATAAATGGCAACAAAAACTTGAAAAGCTGATACCCACTGGTCTATGGATTGGACCGTCTGTCTTTTAGGATTAGGGGCAAGTGTTAAAGTTGGTTTCCCGCCTTCTCCCTTTTCAACCCTGAACGTGTAATGTTCATCGGACTGAGTAAGGCTACTATTTAACAGGATAGCAAAGTCTACATACTCATTGGCCCATATTTGCTTTTTCACCTTATCCGGTACTCGGTGTGTTAATGGGACAGCGGAGGATAAAAAAGTGTTCTTACTTGGTGGTGAGACTACTTCACAGGGAAACAAAGAACCAGTTACTTGCTGTACTGCCGAGTCCACAGTTTGTTGCACAGATCGGTCGGTGTTCCTAGGGGAGAGGTTGGTTTCTGCAATGTCTGAACCGCCATTTACAGGTGCACTATCCCCAACAGTGGGATCCGGAACAAACTGTATCCCTGGAATGGCTGATGGAATGGATGGAGGAGCCTGGACAACTTCCTTCAGGGCATGAGTTACTGCTGATGCAATGTTGTTGGACAGGGTTGATAGCATTTCTGGAGATAATGCCAGTTGCGTTGGTGCTGGTGCCCCCTGGGTGGATGCTGGAGACCCTGACTGCACTGGCTGTAGCAGGGAGGGGTGTGGATGCCCCGGCTGGTCTGGAGCTGCAGTGGTGTGGTCCACCACCCGACGTCTCTTTGCAGCTCTCTCAGGGTTGCTTTGTGCCCTCCGAGGTGGCATACTAGCAAGTAAAATTACACTTTGGGCATTATGATTCATGTAAAGGAATGAAAAAACAAAATTACTGCACTAAAGGCTGCTGAGAACAATGGTTAACTGAGCACCCATGAGGAAAAAACCAACATAAAATAAAGCCCCAGAAACAAAATGTTGAAAGCAAGGACACTGATTGAAATGGCTTGACACTGCAACAAGATGTTGCAAACTTTACTATAACATCACAATGTTGTTATAGGCATACAAATGATGCAACAGCATATCCGGTACATGAATGGCACAGAGCAGTATTCGAGGTTGATGCACTTTGAGCTTAAAAATTGAAATCTTATGACCTATTATATGATTCCTACGAGTTAACAGAATCCCATATGGACCCTGGTAACACGTTCTTAAGATTATGACACAACCAAACCGAGCTGTAGTTTTAATGTCGGTGAATTTACACGCCTGGAAAACAGAAATTATAACCCCCGTTCTGTGCAAACCCTTGTTACTGCTCCCGCCGAAGTAAGTATCATGACCAATGCTGACCAAAGCCAATAGTGTGTCCTTACAAAACAAATGGGTGGTGAAATACAAATGCCACCCTTAACAAAACTGGGGCTGCAGCTAATAATTAATGTGCTGTAAACCATAATTATTATATCTATCGTAAAAACTGCATCAACACACAGGGTGCTCAGTACCACTGGTGAAATTAATATAGCTCAATAACTGAAATGTCCCGAACTCAACACTGACGAGGTTATCCAACCTAAAAGTTTTAGCTTAATATTGCTTGACTTGGACAATATTTTCTTTCGGGCACGCCACATACCAGGAGTTAGGAACGTGCTAGCTGATAGTTTGTCTCGTTTACAGGTCGACAAATTCCACACATTGTCCCGGGGTATGGATTCAGCACCAACCCCCTGCCAGCACATCTTCTACCAGAGAACTGGGTAATAGACTAGCCCAGTTATTAGAAGCAAGTTTGAGTGCCACTTCTTTAAATACTTATCGTCGTCCATGGCAGATTTTGCAGCAATTTAAAAGGGATAAGCTTGAGCTCCAAACCCCTCTATTTCCAGTTTCAACTCATACGTTGGCCCTGTTTATAGCCTTTTTAGCTGAACAAAAATATGCAGCCTCTACAGTTGCAAGCTACATATCAGCACTTAGTTATCCTCATAAATTAGCTTCTTTGTTTGACCCAACTAAGTCCGAAATGATTCAGCTCGCTCTCCGGGGCTATAGTAAACTTCACCCTTCTGCAGATTCTCGGTTACCCATCACATTGCCAATACTTGAAAATATTATTTTAGCATGTGAACACACAAAATCCTCATTATATAGTAGGAAATTAATTCAGGCCATGTATGCGATTGCTTTCTTCGCTGCCCTAAGAGTGGGTGAAATTACATCTCGGGCTCATCAACCCTGTCAAAATATAATTGCCATCAGTCATACGGTATTTTTGAAAACACGAGAGGGTACTGTCAGTGCGATCAAGTTAACACTTAGGAATTACAAGCATAGTGACGCGTCTAATCCAGTAGATATTTTCATATACCGAGAGAAGCCTGTTTGCCCAGTTTCTCTCCTGTTAGAGTTTCTAAGTTTGCGCGGACAGTCTCCGGGACCTCTTTTTTGCTGGCCGGATGCCTCTCCAATATCTCGATCTTGCTTTGTCGCCGCTTTAACGGAAGACCTTCAGTTTTGCAATTTGAATGTAGCTCAATATAAGACACACAGTTTTAGAATTGGAGCAGCTTCTTGGGCCGCAGCTAAGGGTATGTCTGACACACAGATTCGAACCTTTGGGCGCTGGAAATCCAATGCTTTTCTTCGCTATATACGCCCTTCCACAATGGGGACTATTTCGGCAGTTCCTACTTAACCCAGTGCCATATGCTCATGCTTGCTAGTCTAACATTTGTCTACATTGCTTTTTCCTTAATGAGAGTGCAGATCTTTTGTGCAAGGGCCAAGTGTATCTGCATTAGGAGCGCATGTATCTTACTGGTAACCAATAGTGCTAGATGTATTATACGTGTAGAGTTCCCTGATTGAAACATTTGTGCAGGGGCCAACTGTTTCCTGAAAGGTGCGCCTTTTGTTGAATGATCTTATGTTATAATGTTTTGATCTAACCATGTGTGCAGGGGCCACTTGGTTCATTCAGAGCCCTTGCTCTAGGGCTAACAGTGCCTCATGCACTTGATTGGTGTTAAGTTATTTAGCTGCCTGACTGGGAACCTTTGTGCAGGGGCCAATCGTTTCCCGCAAGGTACATTGAACCTTGAGTCTTCTGTTGATATTTTGCATGTGGTAAGGCAGGCTACCAATTTGAGCATCAAACCTTGTGTGCTGGGTCAACTCAGTTATTAGAAGATAGTTCCTATAGAGCTTTTGTCCTGTTATATGGTTGCCTCATTGGGAACATTTGTGCAGGGGCCAATTGTTTTCCTAAACGTGGTAACTAACTTTGAATATAACTTAATTATTTTACATCATAGTTTACAAGTTAACAGTTGTAGATCAAACCATGTGTGCAGGGGCCACTTGGTTAGATGCAATAATCATGTTTCAGTTGTTATTGTTTGGTATTGTTTGGGCGCTGTGCATTGCTTTGGCTTTGGGTGGGGCGGCCCTGTCACGCTAACGCGTTCAGGGCTTTGGCGTGTTTGCCCTCACCTTTGCTGGGAAAAGGTACATATTTCCAGTTCGTTGTATTTTGAGATGTTCTCACAATAAACGGCCACTTAACTTAGTGGCCAAATTATGGCAAAGATTTGTGTCAGAGTAGTTCTCTTCCCAGCAAACCGAGCTTGGCCTTAGCAATGCGCATTGCAAAACACAGTCCGTAGCGACGGAGCAGGGTGCATAAATGCGATTTATTACCAGTGGGGATAAATAATTTTATGCAACCTGAGCCGTGGTTAGTTTCCCGGATGGAGTCACATCCGGGCCCTAAATAAAGTTTGATGTAGGCACGTGAGCATCAGGTTACAAGCCTCTTTCATAGAAGCTTCGGTGAAGGGCAAGTTTCTTCCCACCCACTTTGCTCCCCCCCCCCCTTTTTTTGTAGAGTTATCGGTAGTACAGTATCACATTCGTGGGTCACGTGAGGCGTGTTTGCCCTCACCTTTGCTGGGAAAAGGTACATATTTCCAGTTCGTTGTATTTTGAGATGTTCTCACAATAAACGGCCACTTAACTTAGTGGCCAAATTATGGCAAAGATTTGTGTCAGAGTAGTTCTCTTCCCAGCAAACCGAGCTTGGCCTTAGCAATGCGCATTGCAAAACACAGTCCGTAGCGACGGAGCAGGGTGCATAAAGGAATGTGGTTGTTGATGTTGTTGCTGTTGTTGCTGATGCTATGTAAATAGCAAATTTAAAACTTCGCACTGTGGAGTTACACGAGATTGAAAGTAGGTGACAATGCTAGGTAAAAAATAAATTACTTTTTTTGTCGTCTCGATTATTTAACGCAGTCTTTGTCTAGCTTCTGCTACAACCGCAACAACAGGCAATTTCTACATAAAGGGGGTTTCAAGTGTCGAAAGTAATCGAGCAATTACTTTGGTATTACGTTTGGTTGTTGTACTGTTTGAGATTGACTAATTATGCCTAATTGGTAAGTAATTGGTTTGGTTTGGTTTTACGACCCTCAAATGAAAACTGCGAGTGTATCAGCGCGATCAGTTTTATTATATTTACTTAGGCAATTTACATGGCTATCACGCCGCGCGATAATGATAATGAGGTGGTTGAGAGACTGAAGCCCATGAAACCAATGTAACCAGTTACTTAACGGCGGAATTTACGGAACCATGGAAAATTTTGAAATCTCCAAAACGTAAAGGTGATCTAGAGCGACCCACTTGATCATAGGAATGGCATTATAGGATGACGCCATTTTAAAGAATTTTTTCATTTCTATCCAAACATAGCTGAGAAGTTTGCCCCGCTTCGAGTAACTCTAACAGCAGTCATACAGTCACAGTTGTACAGTCGAACCTCCCGTTGCGACCACCTTTCGTAAGCAACCACGTACACCTCTCCTCAGCGATCAATTTTAATAAATAACAAAAATCACTATATTTGAAACCTCTTGTAAGCGACCACCTCGAGTGAGCTACCGGCGCGACCACCTCCAGTGAGCTACCGGCGCGACCACTTTTGGAGCTAAAATTCTGAAATTTTCTTTCGAATTAAACCTGCCATAAGCGACCACTTGACAGATAATAAAGCTCAAATTGGATAATAAGGTATTGTAGTTTATCAGAAGTGAATCATGATACTCTGAATAAATACCTTTGGAAAGTTTTAATATTTTCGTGGCTACTAAAAGCTATTTAATGGTTTTATATGTCGCATAGGATAAGTCTCTGCAGTTACCGTATGCTATTGAGGAAAGGTTTTGACCCAGTCTGGTCTAAGCTCTCGTCCCGTGGCTCTCGTAAACGAACACCTCCACTAAGCGACCATCTGTTGTTGACATTTTGAGTGGTCGCTTACGGGAAATTCGACTGTATTTGGAAAGCATATCGAATCACCCTGTAAACGCTTGCTGAGGAGGTTTATTAATTTCCTACCATGGAAAACGCTTCTCTATAAAAAGAGTGTATAAACACATCCTGCTCCCATCTTCCCTCGTGTTCTTCTCACAGTTTCCTGGTAATCTCACTAATCAACCCCGCTTATAAGCCAGCACAAGAGAAGATCAAGGTAAGAGAGATAAATAAACAATAGCCTCAATTTGGCACGAAAATATGCTTGGATATTTGTTCGAGGACATTATCTGTTCCCTGAAGCGAGCAGTTTTCCTCGAGCTACGCTCTCGGAAAACTGTGAGCTACGAGGAGCAGATAATGTCCAAGGACAAATATCCGAGCATATTTTCGCTTCAAACGGAGGCTATTGTGTTTATTATCCTTCATGACAAATCTTTTTCGAAACGCGCGCAGTTTTGAAAATTGGCGAATATTTAGCAATTATTCCTCAAGCCCGAATGGGCTCTGAGTCAGCTCTGAGTCAATAGCCCATGAGGCCGAAGGCCGAATGGGCTAACTAGTTGGTCAAAAAACTATCGAGACAAAACATCTTTCGCTAGTTAAAGCGATTCAGCCGCCATTGTTTTGGTTTTCAAAGCCGTCGCTTTTCGCTACTAGTGGGCTATAACAAATAGCCTACTAGTAGCTCAACCAATCAGAACGCAGCATTGATAATAGACCACTAGTTGGATTTTACTAATTAGCAATTATTGAATTCGGCTTTCGATTCTGCAGATCAAGGAGGGTGTTATCCACAGAGGCCGAAGGCCGAGGTGGATAACACCCTCCGAGATCTGCAGAATTCTTCATATCCTACAAAAGCCGAATTCAATAATTGCTTTATTATTCATTCAAAATATTTCCCGTTCTTAAAGGAGTTTCGCCGGTTCAATAATCTGCAGCGGGCTGCACTTTTGACGTTACTGATTCAACATGACGAAGATTCTTTCCAAATTTGGCGAACAGTAGCTGGTTATGGTGAATTATGCGTGTGGTTTTAACCAATCAGAAACTGGGAAATATTTTGAATGAATAATAATCTCGGATAATCCCCAGTTTTAGCCTGGGAATATTCGGTCACGTGACGCGTTAAGATATATCGCGCGTGAGCGAAAAGATTTGATGGCTTATTAACAATTGCTGGATGAGGTTTTTATGATATCCAGAATAATCAAGGTCGAGGTACGGGTTAACAGCCGAAGCCGAAGGCTGAGGCTGATAACCCGTACCTCGACCTTGATTATTCTGGATATCACAAAAACCGAATCTAATAATTGTTTTATTATACATTGAAAGCAAAAACTTGGAAGTCATGTTTCTGCTTCTTCACTGACGGGAAGCAACACGAGTCGCGCGAAGTTGACATGATTACCCTTGGAAATCATGCACTGCGGTTATACATGACATGATTACCCGTGGCCTTGGCATCATTACCCGTGGCCATGACATGATTATTGTATAGTCTGCAGTTATGACGTCACGGGCGCTTATTTCGAAGACTCTCTGTACGCTTTCGGCCAATCAGAAAGAGTTAGAGAGTGCAATGTATAATAATATTGTTTACCAGATAAACATTTATTCTATTTCACACGTTTGCACGAACTAAACTTAAACTGAAACGATGCCTCGACTACGAATCTACGACAGTCCTAATGTCAAAGCCTTGACCACGAATCTGTACCAAACTCCAATTGTCCAACGATATTCCGTCGAAATTGTCCAAGAAGTGTCGCCTCGTACCGCACGCACCGAAGATTAGAAATACAAGTTTAAGTTATGTACTTGTTCTTTCCGCCGAAATCACCGATGAAATTTTAAAATTAACGCCACAAAGACGGTACGCATCTGAACTTGCGGTCTTTGCTGGCTTTTTTGGAGTCAGAGAAGTGTTTTTTTCGTCCCGCATTCATTCGACTAAACTTGTAACTGCACTTAGTCGATTTCGTGAGCAATGTTCGCTTTGATATCATATTTCCCTGATTTGACAGGTTGCCAGGGGAGAAGATTGTTAATTGATTTGATTAGCGGAGGCGCCAAAATTCGGCCACAACCGTTGCACACGTAACCTGCGAAAACAGCCGTCCTTCTTCGCTCCCGGCCCGAGTGGCGTTTCGCGTGAAGGACGTCTACGATTCACCGCAGAAAATTCCATACTGATGTCGTAAGCGTGAACTTTATAATTTTGAATAAATTATCATTTGCAGTCACGAAAGGTTTGTGCCAAGCCGCAAATGTCTTACATTTCTCGCAAATGTACGAGTTACGCTAGCAACTTCAGACGTACAGAGTATACCGGTAACTGATGATATCCACATGGAGGATCGAAACCATGGTCTTGACTGAGCCGAACAAAGACTCAATCACTGTTTACGGAAGTGTCAAAATCCACGAAGTAACACGCAGAGTGAACAGCGGAAATCATGTAGACTTATGACCTCTAAAAATTTGCCATGGCACGGTCTAACGGTCTAACTCTTCTTAATATTCCTCCTTATAACACAGCATGAAGTGCTCTTCCTAAACACGAAGGTCGAGTAACCGAACAGAGAACGGCAAATGTACAGATGTCACAAGCCGTCGAAGTCGTGTAGGCTTGTCAACCCCATTTTACACAAACCACCACTACAATTACAAGACGCCAGATTTGTTCTGGTGAATATTTTCACTTTGCCGCATATTTACGGACTTAATTATGCACAATTACCGATCGAACCAATCAGCGCTCATGACTAGATACGGGACAGATTTTCGTCATCAGTATGGAATTTTCTGCGGTGAATCGCGGACGTCCTTCACGCGAAACGCCACTCGGGCCGGGAGCGAAGAAGGACGACTGTTTTCGCAGGCTATTGAGCACGAGACAGAGTGAAGCTGTTTTAGTCTCTCAATTTTTTTTTTCGCCCGCCGTGCCCTCCACCACCCCTACCCACGGGTATTTTGTATCATTTTCGAAAATGTAAGGTGGCTCTGAATCCCCTTAACAGAATTTTTTTAAATTTCGCAAAAGTTGCATCTTTAGATGCTAATTACAATTCGATAGTAAAAAATGGGGGTCACCGAGTTCGTTTTTGAGTGATAAGCGCTTAAAGCTAAAATTAAGGGGTTTTTAGCAGGTCATATTGTTGCTATGGTAACCTTTTGTGCCACAAAATTAACAGCAACTTGTTCACCATAGCCTGCGTTGCCGCCGGACGTGTCACGAAATCCCCGGTATAGTCCGTCTGCGCAACGGCTCCCAAAGGCTTGTTCTGATACCCCGCATGGATACACGGATCTGTGTATTCATTTCTGATTGGCTAGTTTCTTATGCGCCTTGTGATTGTCACACTCTTGCGAAATATTTCACGCAATGCTAAAAATAAATATCATCGCGTGTATATTGTATGTACTGTTTTGCTTTGCATTGTCTGGTTTGTCTGTTCCGTAATTTATGCTGTCGCTTCATCAAAAAGCGAAACGAAAGAGTGTTAACTTTTTGTCACTTCACTCATGTTTATGAGGGGCACTTCATGATTTTTTATGAGGAGGAATATTTAAAGTAGTAGAGCCGTTAGATCGTGCTATGGCAAGAGGTCAAGGTCTACATGATTTCCGCTGTTATCTGCATGTCGCTTCGTTGAATTTGACACCTCTGTAATTTGCCATGTGTTAGTGAATTGTTTTGGTTCATTTCTATTATATTGCAAGTTATGTATTGCAAGTATTTGCTTTTGAGGGACAAGTTATAACGTTTACAGTGAACGTGTTGCTTACTTGCATTCTATATTGTGGCACCAGGCCCGGCTGTGATTAGAACTGTTTGCAAGTACAGTTGTCGGCAAATGTACAAAAATCTTTTGACCTCCAAGAAATTCGCGAAGCGCGTTTGCTGTTGAGGTAGAAGATTATCGATTTCAAACTGCTCTCTCACGGCTTTGAACGCTTTTTGCCAACACTCTTCTGTAAATGCAGACATCTTACTTCCAAATCAAAGTCCAACGTACTTGAGAAACCTGCACAAAATTATTTTTAGCATTACGTGATAGTTGCGTGATCACCTTTGCAAAATTTATCCAATCAGAAAGCGCGTAAGAAACTAGCCAATCAAAACTGGATACACAAACAGCGGGATATCAGAACAAGCTTTTGGGAGCCGTTGTCTGTCTGCGACGCAGGCTAGTTTCACCAATGATTGGGCAGTTTGTTGATACCTTGATTGAGGCATTAATCGATAAAGAGTGGTTATAATGATCCACAAATATCTAAGTCTTGGAAAGTTCTGGAAACTGTTTCCAGCCACCTTAAAGTATTGATTTGTCTCAAAAACGAAAATAGGTTGAAATCATCAGGTGTTTAATTTGTTTAGTGTGTTTTTAGTTTTTTGTGTTTCGATTCATACGTTCGTCCTATTATAACCATGCTGACTTGTTTTTATTACAGTTTACCTTTGTTACGATAAAGATATATAGAGGATATTACACGGTGGCGAGAAGATATGAATTTTATGTTCGAGTGGCAAGAACAATATCTCACGAGTGAGCTTCGCTCACTCGTGAGATGTTGTTCTTGCCACGAGAACATAAAATTCATATCTTCGAGCCAACGTGTAATGATCTTTTTATTGCTGCGAAGCGCAGCAGACTAATTTCGGTCGCGCTCGTGACCAGTCTGGATTGCCTGTGCCAGAAGCCAGGCTCATTTGAGATGTATTTTGGATGTATGTATATCACCGCATTTGCCTCGATTTCAAGTAATCGAAATCGAGGCTCTTTCGTTCATAAGATCTCGCTGTTTCGTGTAGAGAGCCACGTTTTTTACATACATACATACGGGCGACAGAGTTTTGAAAACCCGAGGGGGGTACTCGGGAGTTCCAGTGACGGTGATAATCGAATGGAGCCAAAAGTGTTCAAGAGCCCCAAAAAAAAATCCTAGGGCTTCCAGCAAACCCAAAAAATACCTGGACCAAAATTAACAACCCAAAATCCCATGCCGATTTCGTGGTCAGTTAAAATTCCAGAAAAACATTGGAAATTGAACACTCGTTTTTGTTTACTCATCATACCATCTGAATATATCCTTCCATTCTCATCTGGGAGTCATTTTAACCATGCTAGAACGGGTGCTAGAAACACCCAAGAACGGTTTTGTTTCAACAGTATTGTTTAACATGTGCAATGTAAAGCGTCACCATAGTTAACCATTAACAAAGACCTATGAGGGTGAGAGGGGGACACATCCCATACATGGGCCTCTTCCCAATGATAATCTTTTTCAAATCCAATTTTAAGCGCGTGTCAAGCTGCTAGCTATTTAGGAAAGACACCTGATTGGCCAATTTTAAATGCATGATAACATTGAGGTTTAACTTTTAATTAATACCTGATCAAATATGCAAGTAAGCAAACACGTTCACTGTAAACGTTATAACTTGTCCCTCAAAAGCAAATACTTGCAATACATAACTTGCAATATAATAGAAATGAACCAAAACAATTCACTAACACATGGCAAATTACAGAGGTGTCAAATTCAACGAAGCGACATGCAGATAACAGCGGGAAATCATGTAGACCTTGACCTCTTGCCATAGCACGATCTAACGGCTCTACTACTTTAAATATTCCTCCTCATAAAAAATCATGAAGTGCCCCTCATAAACATGAGTGAAGTGACAAAAAGTTAACACTCTTTCGTTTCGCTTTTTGATGAAGCGACAGCATAAATTTACGGAACAGGACAAACCAGACAATGCAAAGCAAAACAGTACATACAATATACACGCGATGATATTTATTTTTAGCATTGCGTGAAATATTTCGCAAGAGTGTGACCAATCACAAGGCGCATAAGAAACTAGCCAATCAGAAATGAATACACAGATCCGTGTATCCATGCGGGGTATCAGAACAAGCCTTTGGGAGCCGTTGCGCAGACGGACTATACCGGGGATTTCGTGACACGTCCGGCGGCAACGCAGGCTATGGTGAACAAGTTGCTGTTAATTTTGTGGCACAAAGGTTAACCATAGCAACAATATGCACCTGCTAAAAACCCCTTAATTTTAGCTTTAAGCGCTTATCACTCAAAAAACGAACTCGGTGACCCCCATTTTTTACTATCGAATTGTAATTAGCATCTAAAGATGCAACTTTTGCGAAATTTAAAAAAATTCTGTTAAGGGGATTCAGAGCCACCTTACATTTTTCGCAAAATGATACAAAATACCCGTGGGTAGGGGTGGTGGAGGGCACGGCGGGGCGAAAAAAAAAATTGAGAGACTAAAACAGCTTCACTCTGTCTCGTGCTCAATAGCCTGCGAAAACAGTCGTCCTTCTTCGCTCCCGGCCCGAGTGGCGTTTCGCGTGAAGGACGTCCGCGATTCACCGCAGAAAATTTCCATACTGATGACGAAAATCTGTCCCGTATCTAGTCATGAGGCGCTGATTGGTTCGATCGGTAATTGTGCATATTTAAGTCCGTAAATATGCGGCCAAGTGAAAATATTCACCAGAACAAATCTGGCGTCTTGTAATTGTAGTGGTGGTTTGTGTAAAATGGGGTTGACAAGCCTACACGACTTCGACGGCTTGTGACATCTGTACATTTGCCGGTTCTCTGTTCGGTTACTCGACCTTCGTGTTTAGGAAGAGCACTTCATGCTGTGTTATAAGAGGAATATTAAGAAGAGTTAGACCGTTAGACCGTGCCATGGCAAATTTTTAGAGGTCATAAGTCTACATGATTTCCGCTGTTCACTCTGCGTGTTACTTCGTGGATTTTGACACTTCCGTAAACAGTGATTGAGTCTTTGTTCGGCTCAGTCAAGACCATGGTTTCGATCCTCCATGTGGAATATCATCAGTTACCGGTATACTCTGTACGTCTGAAGTTGCTAGCGTAACTCGTACATTTGCGAGAATGTAAGACATTTGCGGCTTGGCACAAACCTTTCGTGACTGCAAATGATAATTTATTCAAAATTATAAAGTTCACGCTTACGACATCAGTATGGAATTTTCTGCGGTGAATCGTAGACGTCCTTCACGCGAAACGCCACTCGGGCCGGGAGCGAAGAAGACGGCTGTTTTCGCAGGTTACGTGTGCAACGGTTGTGGCCGAATTTTGGCGCCCTCCGCTAATCAAATCAATTAACAATCTTCTCCCCTGGCAACCTGTCAAATCAGGGAAATATGATATCAACAGCGAACATTGCTCACGAAATCGACTAAGTGCAGTTACAGTTTAGTCGAATGAATGCGGGACGAAAAAACACTTCTCTGACTCCAAAAAAGCCAGCAAAGACCGCAAGTTCAGATGCGTACCGTCTTTGTGGCGTTAATTTTAAAATTTCATCGGTGATTTCGGCGGAAAGAACAAGTACATAACTTAAACTTGTATTTCTAATCTTCGGTGCGTGCGGTACGAGGCGACACTTCTTGACAATTTCGACGGAATATCGTTGGACAATTGGAGTTTGGTACAGATTCGTGGTCAAGGCTTTGACATTAGGACTGTCGTAGATTCGTAGTCGAGGCATCGTTTCAGTTTAAGTTTAGGTTCGTGCAAACGTGTGAAATAGAATAAATGTTTATCTGGTAAACAATATTATTATAACATTGCACTCTCTAACTCTTTCTGATTGGCCGAAAGCGTACAGAGAGTCTTCGAAATAAGCGCCCGTGACGTCATAACTGCAGACTATACAATAATCATGTCATGGCCACGGTAATGATGCCAAGGCCACGGGTAATCATGTCATGTATAACCGCAGTGCATGATTTCCAAGGGTAATCATGTCAACTTCGGCGCGACTCGTGTTGCTTCCCGTCAGTGAAGAAGCAGAAACATGACTTCCAAGTTTTTGCTTTCAATGTATAATAAAACAATTATTAGATTCGGTTTTTGTGATATCCAGAATAATCAAGGTCGAGGTACGGGTTATCAGCCTCAGCCTTCGGCTTCGGCTGTTAACCCGTACCTCGACCTTGATTATTCTGGATATCATAAAACCTCATCCAGCAATTGTTAATAAGCCATCAAATCTTTTCGCTCACGCGCGATATATCTTAACGCGTCACGTGACCGAATATTCCCAGGCTAAAACTGGGGATTATCCGAGATTTTATTCATTCAAAATATTTCCCAGTTTCTGATTGGTTAAAACCACACGCATAATTCACCATAACCAGCTACTGTTCGCCAATTTTGGAAAGAATCTTCGTCATGTTGAATCAGTAACGTCAAAAGTGCAGCCCGCTGCAGATTATTGAACCGGCGAAACTCCTTTAAGAACGGGAAATATTTTGAATGAATAATAAAGCAATTATTGAATTCGGCTTTTGTAGGATATGAAGAATTCTGCAGATCTCGGAGGGTGTTATCCACCTCGGCCTTCGGCCTCTGTGGATAACACCCTCCTTGATCTGCAGAATCGAAAGCCGAATTCAATAATTGCTAATTAGTAAAATCCAACTAGTGGTCTATTATCAATGCTGCGTTCTGATTGGTTGAGCTACTAGTAGGCTATTTGTTATAGCCCACTAGTAGCGAAAAGCGACGGCTTTGAAAACCAAAACAATGGCGGCTGAATCGCTTTAACTAGCGAAAGATGTTTTGTCTCGATAGTTTTTTGACCAACTAGTTAGCCCATTCGGCCTTCGGCCTCATGGGCTATTGACTCAGAGCTGACTCAGAGCCCATTCGGGCTTGAGGAATAATTGCTAAATATTCGCCAATTTTCAAAACTGCGCGCGTTTCGAAAAAGATTTGTCATGAAGGATAATAAACACAATAGCCTCCGTTTGACAGCGAAATATGCTCGGATATTTGTCCTTGGACATTATCTGCTCCTCGTAGCTCACAGTTTTCCGAGAGCGTAGCTCGAGGAAAACTGCTCGCTTCAGGGAACAGATAATGTCCTCGAACAAATATCCAAGCATATTTTCGTGCCAAATTGAGGCTATTGTTTATTTATCTCTCTTACCTGATCTTCTCTTGTGCTGGCTTATAAGCGGGGTTGATTAGTGAGATTACCAGGAAACTGTGAGAAGAACATGAGGAAAGATGGGAGCAGGATGTGTTCATACACTCTTTATATAGAGAAGCGATTTCCCTGGTAGGAAAATAAACCTCCTCAGCAAGCGTTTACAGGGTGATTCGATATGCTTTCCAAATACAGTCCAATTTTCCGTAAGCGACCACCCAAAATGTCAACTCCAGGTGGTCGCTTAGTGGAGGTGTTCGTTTACGAGAGCTTAGACCAGACTGGGTCAAAACCTTTCCTCAATAGATACGGTAACTGCAGGGACTTATCCTATGCGACATATAAAACCATTAAATAGCTTTTAGTAGCCACGAAAATATTAAAACTTTCCAAAGGTATTTATTCAGAGTATCATGATTCACTTCTGATAAACTACAATACCTTATTATCCAATTTGAGCTTTATTATCTGTCAAGTGGTCGCTTATGGCAGGTTTTAATTCGAAAGAAAATTTCAGAATTTTAGCTCCAAAAGTGGTCGCGCCGGTAGCTCACTGGAGGTGGTCGCGCCGGTAGCTCACTCGAGGTGGTCGCTTACAAGAGGTTTCAAATATAGTGATTTTTGTTATTTATTAAAATTGATCGCTGAGGAGAGGTGTACGTGGTTGCTTACGAAAGGTGGTCGCAACGGGAGGTTCGACTGTACAACTGTGACTGTATGACTGCTGTTAGAGTTACTCGAAGCGGGGCAAACTTCTCAGCTATGTTTGGATAGAAATGAAAAAATTCTTTAAAATGGCGTCATCCTATA
This sequence comes from Platygyra sinensis, assembly GCA_019787425.1. NCBI lineage: Eukaryota > Metazoa > Cnidaria > Anthozoa > Scleractinia > Merulinidae > Platygyra > Platygyra sinensis. The sequence continues at coordinate 16,667 of JAHPZR010001337.1, forward strand.
ATGCCATTCCTATGATCAAGTGGGTCGCTCTAGATCACCTTTACGTTTTGGAGATTTCAAAATTTTCCATGGTTCCGTAAATTCCGCCGTTAAGTAACTGGTTACATTGGTTTCATGGGCTTCAGTCTCTCAACCACCTCATTATCATTATCGCGCGGCGTGATAGCCATGTAAATTGCCTAAGTAAATATAATAAAACTGATCGCGCTGATACACTCGCAGTTTTCATTTGAGGGTCGTAAAACCAAAACCAAACCAATTACTTACCAATTAGGCATAATTAGTCAATCTCAAACAGTACAACAACCAAACGTAATACCAAAGTAATTGCTCGATTACTTTCGACACTTGAAACCCCCTTTATGTAGAAATTGCCTGCTGTTGCGGTTGTAGCTGAAGCTAGACAAAGACTGCGTTAAATAATCGAGACGACAAAAAAAGTAATTTATTTTTTACCTAGCATTGTCACCTACTTTCAATCTCGTGTAACTCCACAGTGCGAAGTTTTAAATTTGCTATTTACATAGCATCAGCAACAACAGCAACAACATCAACAACCACATTCCTTTATGCACCCTGCTCCGTCGCTACGGACTGTGTTTTGCAATGCGCATTGCTAAGGCCAAGCTCGGTTTGCTGGGAAGAGAAATACTCTGATACAAATCTTTGCCATAATTTGGCCACTAAGTTAAGTGGCCGTTTATTGTGAGAACGTCAGTGCCTATCTAAAACCATATACAGTGGAACCTCGATTTAACGAACCTCTATTTAACGGAGTCCTCGATATAACGAACGATATTTTATGTCCCGGCCAAAGTTACAGTAAAATCTATG
>JAHPZR010001337.1:22500-25000 GCA_019787425.1 Platygyra sinensis
ATACCTATATAAACGCAGGCATTTCAAGTTAGTAGCTCGATTTTCCTCACCAGGATTCGAACCCACGACCTTCACACTACCGCACTCGCGGCTGAAATGTTACCACTTCGCCAACCTGCAACTTATAGATTACTCAATAAGAAAACCATTTTTAAACTCAGAGAAAGCCACAAACTACTGATTGACTGGCGACCACCGGATGCTCAAAAAATGATTCGCACAGAGAACTACTGCGGATTCTTTCTAATGCAGTCGTCTTGGCCATGCTGTCTATATTTATGGACATTTTTAGATGCTCGATGAATTTTTCTTTCTCACATTGGGGTCAGAAGATCCCTCTGCGCATGGACTCGTATCAATTTTTACAGGGAAAACTATCTGATCGGGTGCTTTTAAAAGAAATCTGACAATGCGCATCGTTAGTAGTTCTAAAAACCTCAGTGATTCGCCATTTTAATCATTCTGGGACCTACTGTCGTCTGCCTAGTTCTATCCTTTGATTCAAGGATTCTTTTCGCGCAATGAAGGTTAATTTAATTTCTCACCTTCAAGATCTATAAATATGCCTTTCCGTTATTTCTAATTTATTCATTTGACAATGATGACATGAAGTCGTCGGAACGTCATGTTGAATGTTTTATTATCGTTAATTTTCTTGCTGAAATGTTTCTCTAAATCGTTTTTTAGTAGAAGTTTAAAACGAAGCAACGAGCTTGACTTGTTCAGGCGACTTGAAAAGTTAAGCACTAAACAGATCAAGTGCGATGGAGCCATTGAATTCCTCCGACTTTGCCAAAGTTTCGGTCTCACACCTACGTTTGCCAAGATCAACGAGACGAAGTCTAAAAAGTGGACACAATCCTCCGAACAATTTGCCAGTGGAAGAGCTTCGTCACAAATCACAGCAGAACAACACCTAAAGAAAGAGATCAGTAAAATCTACAACGAAATTCGTCAGAAATGTTCCACTTTCCGCTTCTTGTGTATTCTGAAGACGATCGCAATGCTACGCAACCAAGCCTATCATAAAATGGCAGACGACCACTCATCAAAAATTGCCCGGCTGCTCTACAGGGATGTGGACGTAGATGAACACATCCAGAACATTTCTTCTTACAATCTTTCTTTCTCCGACAAACTTGTTCTCTGTCGCGGTCTGCAATTTTCCATTTTCGAACCTCCCATTTCTGCTATTGACATCCAGGCAACATTTAAGACAGCTTTTTGGAAACTTGAACCCATGCTTCCTGCGCTCAATCGTTTTGAATTAAATCAAGAGAAAAGGGCCTAAGCCAATGAAGCCTCTTGTATGATCAATCCAAAAGCTGAAGAAACGAGATGACATAGTAACTACCAAGCCAGATAAGGGCTCAGGCGTTGTCGTTATGGACAAGCTGGAGTACATTCGACTGTTGAATGAGGCATCTATCGACGACCTGACAAAAGTCCGACCCGTTAGCCAGCAAAAGCCAACCACAAGAGGAAGACCACCAAAATATTATCATTCGTTTCTGGCAAAAGAAAAGCATCTTGAATCAGGCGTGCGTAAAATTCCGCCAAAAGAAATGGAAGGGATCTCGCCTGGCTCACTTATATGGCCTTCCCAAAACGTACAAAACAACTCTCGCGATGCAGCTGATCCTCTCAGTAATTGGAACTTACAATAATGCTCTCGCAAAGTGGCTAGATGAAAAGCTGAAACCCTTGTCGACTAACGACTACAATTTCTGATGTTTTCCATTTTGCCGAAGAAATCCAACACTTTAAACTCCGAGTCGACGGAAATGTTCTCCTTGTCTCCTACGACGTCACCGCTCTCTTCACAAATGTTCCTCGTGACGAAACCATCCATATTCTAGCTGTTGAAGCCTTCAAAGATAACTGGTTCAACAAGAGTTACAACATGAACATCAGCAAAGACGACCTGATCGAGTTACTAAGCGTTGCCACAAAAAACAGCTATTTAAGTTTAATGAAAACTTGTACGAACAAGTCGATGGGGTCGCGATGGGATCACCATTAGGTCCACTTATGGCAAACGCGTTCGTGTGTTCAGTTGAAGAGAAACTAGCGCGTGAGAACAAGCTTCCGAGTTTCTATAAGAGATGACGTGGACGACATGATGGCTCTGGTACGCGACCTCTCCGACGCCACCAATTTGCTGACATGTCTTAATGAAGCTCATCCCTCCATTCAAATGGCAGCCTTTAAACCCGCGTTTACAGAAAGAAAACAAATAAAGGCCTCCTCCTGCATTACCAAAGCCATGTTGACAGCCGGTACAAGCGGTCGGCTGCCAAGAACAATGTTAGACCGCGCAAAACGCTTATCGTCCACAGAAGACTTCCTTTTGCAAGAATGTAAGAACATAAAATGGATATTTTTAAAATTAAAATATCCCGAGAAACTCATCGACTCAGCTATCAATCGCCTCCAGCGTCCTACAGACCCAATTCAAACTCCGTCTGACAGCCCCGTTCGGATTACGTTGCCATTTAAA
>JAHPZR010001337.1:27500-49362 GCA_019787425.1 Platygyra sinensis
GTCGGAAACAACAACAAGATTATTTATTCCAGATGAACGCAGTAACTCCACTCAAGACTTCACAACAAGCACACGCTAGGCTTGTAACTATACTTTGACTTCCGTCACTCTTGTATAAACACGGCCTCTTGCCAAATATCCACGTAACTTCTCAGTTACCTTCAACAAACACGACCTCTGTCAACACTTAACACGCGACTTTCGTCACACTTCAGTAAACACTACTGACTCACGAGATAATTTTCTCTAAACACTCCTGGGAAAAACCTCAAACACTCCTGGGATAAAAACCACTTAAAAACTACACCGATTCGCTTATATACCTTACAGCATAAGGTTCTAGAACTTTCTGGCTCTACTAAATAAAGTAACATTACAATGAAAAACTATTTACAGCAGCAGACGTAAACGACTAAAATAAATTGCTTAGTCACCGTGATGCGACACTAATTGATATGCGAGAAGATTCTAGACTAAATTAACATATTCGCGAATGTTCCAAGTCAAACAACAATTTTTCGTAACAGTCATGTTTTATTATTGTTAATTTTCTTGCTGAAATGTTTCTCTAATTTTTTTTTATTACAGTCATTTACCCTCATGAAATAACTGACATACTACGCGCGCTCTGATTGGTTAAAAACCTATCGTTTATTGTATCGGTAAACACATGGTTTTCGATAAGCAGCACTAAGTGGGAATTAGGGAACTCAGAAAAGTAGCGAAAACGTAAGCTTTAAATACATTTTCATATTATTTCCATGGAAATTTGTAAGAAAAACAAGACCAGATTTTGGTCGCGATATAAATGCTTGATCTTTTCTAATTTCTGTGGCCAAAATTTTGTGCCTATTCCGTTTACGCTTGAGTTTAGAAGAAAGTTTTAAGCGCTGTGAGTGCTTTTCACGTGCACTGTCTTTGGAGGACGCAGTTGTGACTACAACTGGGCTTGAATGATCAATTTGGATTGCTAAAAACAACAGGTAAAAGATTTCTTTCGAATCAAGGTAATTCCATCGAAATAGAACTCGCAATTATATTAGATTTTGTTTCAAATTTTACCCATTGGCTGCTTATATCAAAAGAGCTTAAAATTTGAAATGAAAAAGAGGGGTCCTCGCATTCGCTTAGGAGCACGAGGACTTTCAATAAACCCCATAATTATCTGCTTTCTTTATATTTGAATCGTTCACTTTACGCTTGAAGAGAGCCAAAACAAGGGAGAAAATTAACTAAGAAATGCAACAATAGATGTATTGCATCGATGCTGATTACTGATGCATTTTGTTAAATTTTATTGTAAATCATACAACCCGCCCCGATAAGCTTTGCTATATGCGGGTTGTATAAGTTTATTAACTTGTTTTGTAAAAATTAATTTAATAAAATGACGATGATGATGATGATGATGATGATGACGATGATGATGATGATGATGATGATGACGATGATGATGATGATGATGATGATGATGATGATGATATGGAGCAATTTGATATACGTTTCATCATAAAGGCACTCCTATTTAGTCGACAGGGATTAAATATGTTCCAAGCATGCAGTGTTCTGGGGCCACATATTTTTTACGAGTGCTAGTTATGGTCTCATTTTCTGTTATAATTTTTTGCTCTATTCTTAACAATAGAGATAGAAATCTTTAGGTTCCGGTACTAGTTTCCGAGGAAAAAATGATGATTTGTCTCTCGCACTCCGACCAGGCCGTTTACCGTCTTGTAGTATGTTGTTTGTGTGCAGAAACTCGTGAGCGCGCGCTGACGACGAGAAAATAATGCGCAGTAGGGATGCACAATGCAATTCTGAGGAATCATCTTGACATTAAACTTATCCGAGTAGTTCTAAGTTTAAGATGGCTGAACACGGTTCTTGATATCTGTGTTTCATTCACCTTTCCCTCTAAGCCCCTTGATCCTTCGGTCATTGACAATGGCAGCAAGCTAGTTAACAACATTGGCAGCGTCAATAAATATAAACAGGCCTTTAAAATCGGTTTTGTTTGTTTGCAAAAAGTCTGGCCGTTAGATTTTCTTTACAATTTGCATGCAACAAGCATGTCACGATGCTCATAAGTTAACACTATTTTAATAATAATAATAATAATAATAATAATAATAATAATAATAATAATAATAATAATAATAATAATTTAACAGAGAGATCACTGGAATATCGAAAATTTCCTCAGTTAAGTTCAATTTTTTTTTCAATAATCCAGTTACTTAGCTTATTCCCTAAAGCATTTTCGTGCCAAATTTCGTGAAATTCTAACGAGTGGCTCTCGCAAATTAGGCGTATTTACGAGAAAACCATTTTGCATTCAATCGCATGCGCATGCGCTATATTTAAGTGGGTTCTTTCGGTGACAAAGAAAAATCTGAGACTTTCTGGGTTCTTTGCATCGATACCTTTTCCGACATACCTTTGTAATAAAGACCAAACATTATCAATACACTGCGTTCAATTATGAAGGAAAAAGAGCACAGATATTGCGGGCATTGAGCAAATGACATAAACGCTGAATCTGTCTTCTTGCAATCCTTGTGCACACACTGAATTGCATTAGCAAGAACGCGCACAAAAACCGTGTTTGGCCACCTTCCTATAGGTTTTGACCGAGCGCGAGCTGAATTCGAAAATCATGTGATGGTGCGAGCTTTCAAACCAGCATGGCGCACATACAAACCCGGCCTTTTTCTGCCCTGTTCAAACTCTACGCCAAAGTCGCGCGGGAGATGACGCAGTAAAATGCTGACAAACATGGCGTCCAAATTTTCAAAATTCAGTTGTTTATCACGAAAGTTGCATGGATCGGCTCCGGTTTCTAATCATTTATCGACTGAATAGGAGACGTTGCCTTTCTCTGCTTGATTTAAAAGAGAAATGTATGAGGTATGCAGGAGTGTCGACCAACGAAACTGATTTGTTCCATTTGCCACGATCATCCCAAGGGGCAAAACAAGGTAGTCATCCACACATAGTTGCAGTCCTTGGCGTTGTTTGTGGAGCAGACACAAACAGCCACGACACGAGTGATGAAGATTCCGCTAAATCTGGATTGATTCAGGATGTTACTCTCCTAGCAAGGTTAGTCGTGTAAAGAGCTCGCGGAGCACGAGCCAGAAAAAAACAAAACAAACAAACAAACAAACAAACAAAAAAAAGCCAACAAAACAACCACCAAAGCAGCCTGGGCAGACTAGGCAGACTAGTCCCGGTGAAGTGTTTTTTGACAGTAGCTGGCACATTGTAATGTATGATTCTGTTTGCTTTTAAGATTAATTTGACAGGAAAATACGAACAAAGAAAAACAAAACTAACTGCAAAACATTGATGTAACAGTACAGGGTATTGAACATTGAGGGTATGGTTACTGAACATTTGGGAACATTGTGGAAAAGGATATATTTTTGCAAAATCCATCCTTAGGGAAACCTGTGTTTGGGTGCTTGTCTTGGCAACTCAGCCTTAGATTTTATTATTATTATTTATAAGGACTCTTTCAATGAACCAGGATCAGTACTTTCTAGATCTTTTAACTGTTATTGGATCATTAGAATAAAAATGTATAAGGTATTTAGATCTTTTGAAATTCTTGGGTCTTGGCAATAACTGTTGGAAACGCTGTGCACTACAGAATTTCACCGGCAGCAGTTGTCTTGAGCTGTGTCTTGTCGCGGTTTTTTCCGTACTTGTATGGAGTATTTCCACTGCGATACCTTTTTGTTGGTTGTCTCTTTTTTCAGAGTCCTCCCTCTAGAACATTCTGTGAAGTTTTGCAGATTGCGGCAAACACCTCAATGTTTCTGTTTCGATGAGTAAGTTGGTCGCGTGCTGATACTACAACTTCACACAGCTTAAAAATAATCCCGCTTTAAATCTAGATATTTCCCAGCTTCGTTAAAAAAAGTGAATTTTTCTGATTGTCGTTCCTTCACAAAAGCGTCACTTATTTTCAACGACAACTTTTACAAAGCCTCCATGGCGCGCCATGTTTGCCGCGAAACTCACCGCGATCTCGAAGAGCCAATCACGGTTCAAGTATTATCACGACATCTTTTTGCACAGTAGCCAATAAAAAATGGCGTACTATCGAACTTTCCCAGATCTCACATTTCAGCGTAAAACAGAGTGAGATCTGGGTTCGAGATTAGCTTGCCACATGTTCGATGCAAGGATGGGAAGGGAACGGCAAACGGGAACAGGAACGGCATTGGACGCGGGAAACTTTCGCTAGTCCCGTCGATCGTCTTTAGCAAATTCTATTGTTTTCCGTGACATTGCTTGCGGTGCGAAATATGCGTTGCCTCCGGTATAAATAAATGCGCATTCAGCACTGATGTGAAATGATTGGTTTACTGATCAACCTCGTTCCCAGGGCCTTTTCCCAGGGAAAAGGCCCTGGGAACGAGGTTGGTTTACTGATTTATAGCTTCGAGAAAACTGGTCCCTATGCCGTATTCCGCAAATGTGAATAAAACGTCAAGATGAGTAGAGTAAATTTTCAATTTGCTATAAGTGAGCAATAAAAGCGGACTGCTGAAAAGAAAAGTTTTACTTACGCGGGCTTGACACTTATTCCTCATACTTTATCCGTTACCCGTTACACGTAAAAATCCTGAAATAAACCAGCGCAATGTGTAACTAGTCGATAGATGTTAATTTTTTTGAAAAACAGACATGAAGAGCGAGTTTGCTAAGCACTTTTCCGTTTATTGCCAGTTGTCTACTCAACCTCGTCTAAGAAAAAGCCTCTTTTCCTTCCAGTTGTGGGATTCATTGTACAATCTCCCCGTGGTTCACGGGGAGGTTGGACCCTAAAACACCTGCGGTTAATGAATAAAGATTAAGGTTAATTTTAAGCTCGGTGATGAAATGTGAACTGATCAACATGACACAAGCGTGGAACAAAGAAGAAATCCGAGTTTCCGACAGGAATCGAACCCATGACCTCCCAAACACCTGGCGGACGCTCTATCCACTGAGCCACGAGAACTCATGGAGAGCAAGGTCATTTAACTGAAGTTATGTGTGCGCCGCCCGCCTGGTGTTCGGGCCAATGCATTAGAGCTATCTAAAACTTCCCTTTACCCTTTACTTCCGCCTTATAGACTTATAGATTTTACGCTGTCTAACGCCAGACGTTTTTACTCGTCAGAGGGAGACCCCTTGGGCCCTAGTCAATTACACCTCTGGTTTTGTTTACATACAAGAGTTTAGCTAGAGTTTGGTTCAGTACATTGCCAGAAATATTGGACAAGATGGCGGCCGCGCTTGCGCATGACGTCCATAATGGCGTCCAAATAATATAAGAAACTGTATGGAAATTTGTAAAATTTCTAAAATATAACAATCAGGAGCTCATGGTCCCGTCTGCTCTCGCTCGAGACATATTCAGTATTGATTCTGCTTTTCATCAAACCTCACAGTGACTCGATAAATAAAAACCACTTACTTCCTGAGCCAGGTTCTTTTTTTCACTGTTTATTGACCTAAGTCGCCATACATTTCTTCAACATCCGTCCTTCTCCGTCCCAAACACTCGCCGATTACAGGAAAGTGCATCAATGAAGTCAACTGCTCTCGCTCGAATTGACCTCTACTGAGTTCGAAGCGTCCAAAAATCCTGTAAAATTGCCATTTCTTCTTATCAGAAAACTTCCCAACGAGCCAGAATATCCCTTATTTTCCATGTTGCGCGAGTGACGGGACGCCACTTGGAAAACTACGACTGAAATGGTTAAACACGAGCAATGCTGATCTTTGAATCGTCGACCATCTTTGTTTATGATCTTGCTGGGAAATAATTAGTTCTCAGGTCCTTTTCGGAATAAAAATATGCCAGGCGTTGAATGCAACTTCAGTAGTCTTGGCGCGAAAAGCAAATCAAAATTCTTATCGTCGCCATATTGAATTCTCTTGATAGTCTATTGTTCTGGACTGTAATACGATATACCGCTGATAATTGTTAGCGGGCTCGAAATGTCCTTGATTTTACATGGAGCTCGTTGAAGCAAAGAAAATCACTGTGAAACTACTAAAGATAAAGGGACATACTTTCAGGTACACAACTTACAGTAAAGCAATAATATTTTGCTTCATCGTGCAAATGAATAATCTACTCCGTAGCTGATAATTGTTTTTTTACTAGTTGGTGGTTGAAATTTGTTTTCGACAATAATCCTGTGCAGATCGAGCGGCTTCGGAAAGATTTTCAACTTTGGTATACCAGTTTTGATTTCTTGTGCGCCTTTGTCTTTGTATTTGCCGTTATTTTCCATTTGCTTTTGATGGTACTGAGAAGGCCGTAATATATCGTGAAACCTAAATGTTGAGTCATGTAATTTGGGATGATTTTCCACGGCGAGGTATAATATCGGTGTTAAATCTTCTCACCCACGGAGCTTTTAAGGCTTTGTTCATGGATTCGAACTCGGTCATTTTTAAACTACCTTCTTTCCTGTCTCCGATTAATGTGTTATTATCCAAAGTCTGTTCAGAACAGAAATGAGTCCACACTTTAAATACTTTCCTCACCCAGTGTAAACGAGTGACAAAAGTGAGCCATTTCTCCTGCAAAAATCATTATTTTACCGACCTAATAAATGTAGATGTAAATGTAGAATGTGCTTCCACACTCCGCAAACGTTTGAATTGTGTAACTGAACGAACCATTTTGCAGCATAATGTTATCTGTCCTTTTCGTACATTTGATGAAGCCAGGTATTCTCATCATCTTATACACGTTACGTCGACTGCTCTACTGTTAATTAAGCTAAGGTCTGAAATACAGAAAATTCTCTGTGATCGACTCTCGGTAAACATGTCCGACTGCTAGGTAAAAGTTGAGAGCATATGACTTATTTGCCCCGTCAGGCGAATATGATTACTCCGACAGGCGCTTACAAAAAAAAAAAAAAACGGGAAATGAAACAAATCGCCAAACTACTATTCTCCGAAATTAGAATACAGTAATTTATTATTGAGTGATTTGATTTCGCTCTGAACGCCACCTACAGTGTTTTAGCAGGTCATACTGTTGCTATGGTGACCTATTGAGTGACGATAATGATAACAACGTCTTCACCAATGGTTGGGCAGTTTTTTAATATCATGATTTGTAACATCAAGTGATAGAGAGTGGTTATGACGACCCATCAATAACTAAGTGCTGGAACCAAACTCCCTTAGTTTTTTAACTCGAGCGCAACCAAAGTAGGGATAAAAGTTTCGCAGTGGAAAAAAGATAAAGCTTCATACCCCGACTACCTTCTGGTCTTGTTTTTCCTTGCAAATTTCCATGTGTATGTTAAGTTAAACGATACTCGTGCTATTGAAATCCAAATCTGTTTAGTGCATTTGATATCGCTAGTATTCTGGGTAGAGCTGTCATTTCAGTAACCGAGGTTCACTGGTACAATAACAGTTTTGCGACTCTATTGACCAATCAGACAAAGCGTATTATCCCAGATATTTTATAATTATCTGGAAACAATTACTTTGATGTAACATATTATTGTACTCGAAACTTGATGTTTCCATGGTCATCGTATTTTGAAAGGAATTCATATGAATGGTTTTCCATATTTGCTGCGGAGCGAGGGTAGCGAGCGAGCAGAAACATAATCAGGATTTAAGAAGAATATATAAAGGGAGTACGAGTTCTCTAATTCATCACTTTTTACCAGAATGCATTGCTTTCAACAAGAGTGCACTGCGGCACCACGGACTACACGAAAATGTCACGCCATCTTCTCTTGTGTATTCCAGTGAGAAAGGTTTATGGTGGTTATGTTTTGCCTGTAAAAAGATAAGATGTGAAGGAGATCGACTTTCATAACTCTTGAGTTTGTTCTTAATGCAGTATGGGGGGGGGGGGGGGAAGGGGGGGGGGAAAGGGGTGGTGAATAGGTCTACGGATCGGCGGATTTGGTAAATATTTTTAATAGCCCGGATTCTGCATTTAGAGCGAGAGTTTTAACGGATCTGCGGATCCTATGATCACAGTGGATCGCGGTTTTATCTAGTTTTTGGGCCCAGATTTTGGATTTTGGTTGTTAGGAAGTTCAGATTGTGGATCTCAACGTTCCTCCGTAAATTTCACTTTCTCTCTTTTATGTGCCGGATGTCATGTAGTGGAGCAAATGACTAAAAATAGTGAGGCACTTTAGCTTGACGTGGCCATCAGTTTGCTTTTTTTTGCTCGTATCTGCAAGATTTTGTTTTGGTTCAGACGTTTGTTACATAAATATTTCGTTGATAGTCATCCTCAACGCTAAAACACAATACATGTATCGCGCAATTCAAGACAACTCCAACAACTAAAGTCGCTTTGTATCAGTCCGGGCCACAACCAGAACTGGATATAAAATTTCCTGTAATTTCATTGGCTAACAGGCTAAACCAAAACATTGGCTTGACCGCGAAAGGACTAAGTCCCAGGTAAATAACTCTCCCGCTCTTCGAGATCATGCGAGAGGCGCAGAATGTTCGAACTTCGAAGCACTACTATATGAAATTCAACCCTATAGGACGGATTTATCGAGACAATTTATCTGCCCAAGGATTCGATTCACAGATATCAAGATACTGTTGATTCGCCAAGCGTTGTGTGCAAACCGGGTACGCGTGTCACCAGTGTAGTGGAACGTGTGGACTTTTCGCTAAGTTCTGCGCTAAGCTTTAATAAATATTACAAGATACCTAGGCAAATTAAGAGGAAAACACCCCAAAAGAGGCACATTATGTGGTGAAAATGGTTTGAGAAGCGATCCCTCGAAAGTGGATGAGTATTTGCAAGTCTAGGACTGGTCTCTGTTTGTTGTGGGCGAAGATATTTTGGCCTACCGGACTGGCACATTCAAGCTTGAACCCCTGTAGTTGAATTGATGGTTTACAGTTCGGCATAATAATACCGTTTCGACATGAAGATATGAAAAGTTCAGCCCGTTTGCAATCAGTGTTTGCCTGATAATATGGTATGCTACAATGCCATATAAAATATGGGACCATTTGAACGCTATCGGTGAATAATTCTATATTGCTTTCACAAATAAGCATCTGCTGTTTTTGTTTATTGTCTCTGTCCAAGTGAAACTAATTTGAAGTAAACCTTCATCTAAGATGCTATTTTTCTGTCATTCCTATTCCATGTTCTAAATACACAAACAATTGCAAAATGGAAAAAAAAACATGTAATTTAGGAGATATGTATTCTTACTGGGCAAATAGTACAGTGAATAGTAGTGGTGTGGCTGGAAATCACAGGTCTTGGAATATTTATCTGTCACAAAAATCAGGTACCACTAAAGTATTGTTCCCAGAACATTGATTATTTTTATGTGCTGTTACTTATCTACTGATGTGAGATTTAAATACAGCATCAAGTTTCTGACTTGTCTCAGCCAGTCTTTGATGTCACCAATCAATACTCCTTCTATGATGGGTGATGGAGATGCATGTCTGTCAAGTTGTATGATGTGATTGTGTGGTAATAACCAGTTGCAAAGTACTGTTTTGAAAGGAACCTTGAAAAAACATTGGAACACTGAAAGAACTACCAGTATAATTAAAAGAAAAGTGGTTTCATCGAAAGGGTATTGTAAGTAATTAATTAATGAAGTCAGTCCATATTTACTTGGGGTCTGGCCTCACAAAATAAGAATTCAATACAAACTGCATGACAGTCATTTAATATTTAAGGTCAAGATCAACATTAATATGCTTTTCATGGGTCTATTAAAAGTACTCCTCAAACTTAAGTTTTGAAAAATGTAGACTAAGTGTTGACATTTAAATGAAATCATGCATTCAATTCCAAAATCATAGGTTTATCTTCCTTCACACTTTCTGTCATTCTTCCATGTCATGACCTAAAGGAAATAAGGAAAGTAACGCATTAGCATGTAAGATGATAATAATAATAATAACAATAAAAATAACAACAACAATAATAATAATAATAATAATAATAATGACAACAACAGCTGCAGCAGAAGGAGTAGTAGTACAAGGCTACAATAATTATCTTTCTTCACAAAAATAAGTTATGCCTGACTAAGACTCCACTATGGCTGAACAAACACAAAACAGAAATTGGTAGGAGAACACATGTTAAATTTCATTTTTGATTCATCGCAACATATATGTTTGTCCCAGAGGAAAAATTCGGCCAGACATAATTTCGACTAGAGTTGGGATTCTTTTTTTTGTCTGACGTGGGGAAATATGGGTTGGCAATTGTCCAATGACCGACTGTTATTTGCAGCCCTGCTGGTAGTAGTAGTAGTAGCAGCAGCAGCAGCAGTAGCTGCAGTAACAACAACAATCTTTACACAGGAGGCTCCACTTACTGAAGTGGTTTTCAGGGAGGTCCAAGAACTAAAAGTTTATTGAAATGGTTATTAATTTAAATTTAGTTATTGCATTTGATCACTACAGAAAATGCAATATAGATCCACTAAGATATACTGCCAGAAGTCTGCATTCTTTTAATTAACAGAAAAAAGAATACCAAGGAATAGCCAATGTACTAAATACATCTGTGTTTTCATTTTCTTTAAATTTAAGTTTTACAAGTTTAGACTAATGAATAACATTAGTGGCAGTAATTCATACATTTCAATGATATTTTGCGAATGGCTTCTTTGACAAATAAAACAATGTTTAGCATTATCACTACAGCACTGGTAATGGTTGGTACATAATTCCCAAGCTTAATTTTAAAAGCTCTAGTAAGCGACACCCTCTATGCATCACCATCATGCTTGCTTACATGCCGGGGCCATTCTAATAAGAGACAAGCTCCAGATAATAATAACTCCAGATAATAATAATAATAGATGTAACTGATCTTCTGAATTCTCAATTTGTAATTGCTCTATTGCCAAAGGGTAAATGCTATATTATTATTTAGGAGATGGTTAACTTACCAGTACTCTTATCTGCATGTCCTCATAGCCCTCAAATGATTGCACTGATCTGAGGATTTTTTTCCCTTAATCATCTAGGTCCTGCAATATGTATTAAATTTAAAAGAGTTATTTTGAATGCATGTACATTTACACAAACGACCATGACTACAGTTGAATTTTTAAGTCCAATATAAACTTGTGTTTACTTTTAAACTACTGCCTTTCTACCAAAGATTAAATTGTCCTTTGGATTCTACTGAACATGATATTACCAAATCGAATATACTTTTATCAGACTTATAGTGGAACTTGGAACTGCACAGCAGCTTCTTTGAAATATATCCAAATGTCAAAATTACTGATGGAATTACTATTCAAAGTAGATTACAAACCTTGGTGCAAGTGATTTCTTCTTTTGTTCAACACGCACATGCTCAATTTCGGCAACACAAACACTTGTAAGGATGCAGCTAATCTGGTGTTGCATGTTGCACGTTTGGAAGCACAGCACTATGTGAGGAAGTCTTGCACTAAAACGAAAATACCACCAAATTCAAGGAAATTGTATGCAGATTTCGCACTAATTTTTTGAAAGACGGAAAAAATTGCTACGTACCTTATTTCTTTGGATGTTTGGTGCCTTGTCAGGAAGATAGTTGCCCTAAAACACACCCAATTTCAACGGTTTCACGTATAAAACTGCGTGAAATCCTTTTCATACGCCATATTTTTCACACTCCGTGCTTTCTTCATTATTCAAAGGGAAACATAGGGCAGAATGCTCTGACATTCATTAATTATTCATGCTCAGCGAAGCGCAACTACGCGCTCTGAAAAGCCCCGAATAAGAGAAGAAAGGGCCAAAATTGGCCTAGTAGCGTTGATAAAACTCGCTTCCATATTTTCAAAAACGAGTAACCTAAAAACCTACGCGCGGCATTTTGAAGAGGAATGTTGTAGCTATATTTTAAGACTAAAATAAAAGAGATTGATTAAATGGATGGTCTATCCTTTTGCACTTGAAAATAAGGGGAAAATGGCCTTTTTTTGTATGGAGACCGTTTTCGAAAGCAAATTTCTAAAAAAGTATACTGATTTCAGAAAACCTACGCACGGTTTATGAAAAATTGATCTTCCCTTGACAAGAATCTGTTAGAAGTATACAAATTGGTCATCGGGAACCACTATCCTTTCAAGTTTGAAAACTGCTGGTTGGATTCGCGTTTGAAAATGGCGCGCTTGAGCGAGTGAGCTATTGTTTTAAACCTTCGACTGTATAACAATGGTTGCCAAGAGCAAATAATTACTTATTCACAAAACCGATCGAGATTATATTAGTTTCATACAATCTTTACTATCACTTAGTCTTTGCGATCAAAAGTCGAGACTGAAATACGCTTGTAATTCGAAATGAACTGGAAATTTCTTAAAGTAAAGTTAAGTTAAGTAAAGTGAAGTAATAAGACATATCAACTCCGGCATATCTAATCTACCAACAAAATCGAGCTCAATCGATGATTCAGTGTTTGTTTGTGTTCGCCGGTAATCGAACAAAATCGACTATTTTATTTACTGTGAATGATCTTGTTCGTTCGGTAATCGAACGTTCGACTGATGAGCTCGATAATCGTGTTCGGCAGCCAAACGATTATTTGATTTCTTAAAGTAAGGTACGGTTCAGTATAATATAGTTTAGTATATACACACTCAGTGATCTTGTATAGTATAGTAAAGTAAATTGAAGTGAAACATATGAAGTCCGGCATATCTAATCTAACAAAATCGAGCTTAATCGAATAATTTATGTTTGCGTTCGGTAATCGAACCGGCGAAATCGAATATTTTAGTTACTGTGAATGATTTTGATCGTTTGATAATCAAACATTCGACTGAGCTCCATAATCGACCGTTCGGCAACCGAACGATTGGTGTTAGCTTGGGCTAGATTATCGAACAATTCGATTGGATTTGCCGGGATCAAATCGACTACCAGAACATCGATGTTAGCTGGTGTTTAGGTTCGCTTTCGACGTAACGAAAGAGAACTGAAAAATTGTCTATTCAAACAAAGTAAGAAACAAAAGCAGTTTGTGCAGAACGAAACGAAGGGAGTAACAATAGTGCACTGGTTTCATTGTCTACTTTGCCGCCTCCATCGGGCTAATGAGCATCGCCGTGCGTTCATAGCAACCAATGAATAAGCTTCTTTTCGGCGCTATGAATATTAACAAGCGTTATAACAGACCTTTGCAACTGCAAGTAAATGTCACAAGAACAATGGCCATTCTACGCTATGGTTCCCAAAGTACTGTGGAAAAAGAGCACTTCAACGCCGAGAAAAGAGCCGAGATATATCCACGTATCGCGTCCCTAAGTGTGGGCGCCATTTTGTGAATTCGATGACGTCACTATATATCCAGTTCTGGTTGTGGCCCGGACTGTGTATCAGTCGCCATCATTTAACTCGGCAATTTGCGGATTCGGATGTAGTTGATTTTTTTGAGCGGATACGACGGATTCAGCCATTAATTTAAGCGGATCTGCGGATTTACATACCCCTATTCACCCCCTCCCTATATAAAAGTTTATAAATTCGGACGACTAATTGTGACGTCTTAGTTTTGAACTTAGTAGTCATTTATTAGCCGCAGTCTTATTGCCAGTCCCTGGTGTAATTCTTAAGTGAAGAGAGATTGTCGTTACCGAAGCTTGTAGGATATTTTAACAAACGGAAACCGTAGAACACGCTAATTTCATATATGTCAGTGTTGCGATCTAATACTTTACATCTAAGCTTCCGGAGCATTTTCAAGTACACATTGCGACGGACGCGTCCTCGGCACGGTCTGTCAACATTGTTGAGACATTTAATGCGTACCAGTACAGGATTTTCTGGTTAGATTTCTGCTCCTACAATTTCCACATCTTTCGATTTTCCCGATCTTGTAAAGAGAGGCTGAGTGATGTGTAACGTGTTATGTCCAGACATATATGTAGATCACTATGTGCTTTTTTGTCACGATCCTTAATTAATTGTAACACCTCGCCATCGATGTGTCATAATACTCGAAGTTGATGTATCTAAGGACAGATTCCTCACGATTTGACGCTACTTTGAGAAATAAATGTTAATGCACAAGTCAGGTGCCTATTGAAGAAGTTGCGTTAATTTATATGAAGTATATATGAAGTAATTCATATATATTTTGTACTGCGGTTGTAGACGAAAGTGAAGAGTGATCATCGCAGTAAATTTTCCAGTTTAAGCAATTGAAAAGAAGAAGCCTGAAAAAAAAAATCAGGACTTCAACGGGATTCGAACCCGTGACCTCTGCGATACCGGTGCGATGCTCTACCAAATGAGCTATGAAGCCACCGATTGGGAGCGAGGTCAATTTATTGAGTTCATATTTTCCCGTGCAGTGAAGTGGTGTGAAGTATATATGAAGTAATTCATATTTTGTACAGCGGTTGTAGACGAAAGTGAAGAGTGATCATCGCTGTAAATTTTCCAATTTAAGCAATTGGAAAGAAGCCTGGGAAAAAAAAATCAGGGCTTCAACGGGATTCGAACCCTTCTACTTTCCAGTTGCTTAAACTGGAAAATTTACTGCGATGATCACTCTTCACTTGCGTTAAGTTAGTTGATTAAGGCAGGAAGATGTTTTGATAACTGTTGGATTATTCAGAATCATTATTTTAACCTAATGTTATTCTTTAACAGATTCTACAACAGAGCCCAACAGTACTTATACTCCACTTCCTGCCCTTGGCTAAGTAAAACTGGACAGTGGAACAGTTGGAGGTTACCCGGTAACCGTCAGAACGTTTGATCTTGATCATTTATTAACAGTGTTGCCATGTGCCGTAGTAGTCTCGCTTTTTTTTAACAAGAA
Source organism: Platygyra sinensis (assembly GCA_019787425.1). Classification (NCBI taxonomy): domain Eukaryota; kingdom Metazoa; phylum Cnidaria; class Anthozoa; order Scleractinia; family Merulinidae; genus Platygyra; species Platygyra sinensis. Next base: position 42,325 of record JAHPZR010001337.1, read on the forward strand.
AGAAAATTCGAAGAAAACGTGTGTAAAAATAAAAGTGTGTAAAAAAAAAAAAAAAGTGTGGAATAAGATTCATGGCCCAAAGACTCAATGGCAAAGACAACGACGGTACTATTTGCCGTATAAGTTTTACCGACAATTGAAGTAGCGAGCTGTAACTTCGTGACAATCTCAAGATCACTTTAATCGTATAATCTACAAACGGTTTCTTGATTCCTGTATACGTTTAAACTCCTCTTCCCTGCAATTTAACTTATCGAGAGAAAAAATCGTCGTTTTACAGAGATGTCTTAAGCGCACACATTGCAATGTACAGGATTTCGGATTCCTAAACAGACCGAATGCATGTGATTCTCGCCGTGATGAACAACAACAACAACAACAACAACAACAACAACAGCAACAACGTTTATCGAAATCAAGGTGAACTGACCGCCGAATTTCAGTTGATTCCTAAAGCGGCCTTCACGCGGCAAAGTAAAGTTGGCCCACTCGTGTTGGCAAACTCAAGTTGATGCGTGTGAACGGCACAAAAACAGTCGGCAAACAAGTTGGCAAACTGTTGGGGACAAATACAACTTGCCTCTATTCTCGCCAACTTTTTCGTGTTGGTAAACTCTTATCTGACGTGTGAACGGTTGGCCAACATGTGTTGGTAATTTTCAACCAATCAAAACGAGCTCTATTCGCGTGATTTATTTTCGTGATACTTCTCAAAATGGGGGACGCGAGTCAACACTTTTTAAATTTAATCTCAAAATGGTTCACAATTGTTTGGCTGTTCGGAACGTTTTCATCGTCTATAGCCTACAAAGATACTAAAAGGAGGAGGAGCGCGCGGACAAACTTGGTTTTGTCCAAGCCTTCCAAATTATCCACCGCTTTCTGGTTCTTCTCTTCTTATCCTCTGTTTCACTGTTGTACGTGATTGAAACTGCACTAAAAAGCGGCCATGTTGGAAATTGCCGTGTTTGTTATTTGCCACGAGTTTGACGTGTGAAGGCCGCTTAACAGGGTAAGGGTTTAGACCTCATGGCGGAACTTCGTCTTATGAAACTTTGTTGGTTTCTTCTCCTCCGGATCTTGACAAAAAGTTCCCAAAGAAAAGAAAACGAATAGATAACGATGCTTATATATGGGGTTGGTTTTGTATTTATTTTGGGTTATAATAAAGTTTTCTTAAAACGCGCGCTCCGATTAGCTGAAACAAAGTGCTTTTATCATAGAACAGGACATGGGTTGATGACATTAAGCTGGCTTTCAAATTTTTGCTTCGAAATTTTAACAAATTTGATCCAAATTAAATATCCCCTGTGTGCCATGACTTAGACTCAGAGCTATTTGACAGCAGCAAACATGGCTCACGCAGACCATTGTTTACAACAGTAGTATAAAAACCGTACGGAAGTAACAAGTTTTGCTGTGTTCGGAGTTGAACAAGTGAGAGCTGTCTAGTCTTTCCAACTTTGAGGCTATAGCTACAACGGGCGACAAAAGTGTTGAGACACTTGGTAGTAAAATTCGATTTTTGAGCGTCTTGGTCACATTTTGCCCCCTTTCCCCCAAAACAATGTTGATTTTTTTATTTCTTCGACTACACAGACCACAGCGCCCACACAACATTGAATTGGGGGGCCGGGGGCATCAGAGAATTAACGCTAGATGCAAATAAAATAGAACAAACGCTGAAGTATCGAAAAGCGTCATTTCCTAAAAGTGTCTCAACTACTTTTGTCGCTCATTGTCTGGAGGCTATTTTTGCAAATTGTGGCGATTTCCTTTATATATCCAAGCTCTAGCAAGTTTATTTTTTAAAAAAGCGAGTAAATGCGTAGTTCAGAGTGATTCCTGACTGAAGAAAAAGTGACAAGTGTTTTTTTTCTTACCGAAATTCCGACACAAAGACGAAACCTGGTGTATTCCGTTAATAAATGGATCAATATTTAGCCCCCAAGGGGGTGTTTATCGCCACTTTTTCACTTTTAAAGCGTTCAAAGAGTGTCTACCTCACTTTCATTCAACGCAATTCTCGCTATGACATCATGGCTATAAGTGTTTGTCTTTTTATTTGTCATATCTTGACGAAAAAACAAAAATTGTATCGTTCTTAGGCAAAAATTCTCTCCATGTCTGGCCTCAATACAATGCTTTACCATAGCCCATTACAGAAACGTGAGAGGACTGGGACGAGTTTCGTTTATTGATTGGATTGAAAATCTAAACATTTCAACTGAAATGCTACTGAATAAAAAGTTATCCAGCCAATTTTAAGAGTTTTCAGCGGAACATTGTTCAAGTGGCAGCCTTGCAAAAGTTGCTAAGTTGCATACAAACCCTTCTAATTTTGTGGCTTCTCTACGCAATCCATACAAACCCTCTATTTTAGGTGATGGTTGAAGAGCTATCATTTTGCCATTTATCTTCTCTAAATACTACTATTCTTGGTAAAGACTCTCAAATTTAGTTGATCTTTCATTTAAATATCTTAGTTTTTCAAACAACCGTACTCTTTCCCAGTCCTCTCACGTTTCTGCAATGGCCTATTACAGATGACCTCATAATGACGTCACCGTAACGTGCACATATCATTTTGATAACGGCATTTTACTGAGCATGTAGAATTTTATGTCAACCGATAGTTTAAGTGCTTTTCAACTTTTACTGGGCGAACTTCCAATGGTTTCCCATTGGTAAACCATTTATATAGAAAAGTTAAGGTGGTATGATACCCTAAAATATGGTGATTTTCATGAAAAGCTCAATTTTTTGAAAATACAAGATTTAAGACCCTTAAACACTTGTCGAAAACATTTTGAAATGATCTTGCTAATTTTCCTCTAGATGAGTGCGAAATTTAAGGAAAGTACACAGTGGTATAAGTTTTTTTTACCTAGCAACGGCCATAGCAACGGTTTTTTACCATTAGAAAGTGGCCAAAACTATCGATTAGTCTTAACATATATAAACGAAACTTTGTAGAAAAGCTTTGAAGACATGCACAATTAGAATGGAATAATTAGTTGTCAAAGGTCTTGCCTCGAATCACCATCACAGGCTCATTCGTTTCCCTTATGAAAAAGAATATTTCCTAAAACTGTAGTAACTTTTTACAAAATAGAACAACCATTCCACCCCTCACCCGAGATCCAATCTAACCCCCCCCCCCGCCCGTTATTTGGGGCTTGTTAAATGCTTAATACTTCTTGTAAAAAAACTTTAAGTGCATTTTTCTCAACTGTTTATTTTTGTACAGACTGACTTCACGCCAAACTTTCCTATTTGCAAGATATCAAGGTAAAGTTCCTGAAACTTACGCTAATGAAACATCTGTAGTGTCGTAATGCAATAAGCTAAAAAATCGTAACATTTTAACTTCTGTCACGTGATAAGGGATGATTTGCCCAATGAGCGTGGTGAGAGGTTATTCCATAAAAAAAGCCTGTAAAAAGCACCGAAAAGAAGAACTAACTGCCAAAACTTAGGTTCATTGCACAGAACCAAACAAGCACTTATATGCCATGCTTAATTAACAGTCAAATCTTGTTTTGTAAAAGAGCAAGAAAAGTTGGCGCTAACCCTATAAAAATCTACCTCAAAAGGCTCTGTTTGGTTGCCATAGCAACCATTTTGAGTAAAACGTTCACAATGCATTTTGTGTTTATGAGCGTAATAGGACACAATTGATTTTTTTTTCACCAAATTTAAATAAACTTTTTGGTCCATATGTAGGGTACCATACCACCTTAATTGTTTAATTCGGCCTTAGCGAACCGATAAGGCCATGATGGCAGTATCATCACAACTAAAGAGGTAGTAAATTAAAAATGGTTAGTACAGATTTCCTCTATTTTCTCCTGCAGAATGTATATATACCTGATTTTTTGAAAACCGGGCTAGCAATACATGTCTGACATTTACACTGATTGGTAATTTAACGCCCCTCCTTACTGGAAACCTTAAATCTCACCTCAAAAACAAATTCTTGAATACACCAGCTTCCATTTGATGGAAGAGTCTGTCTTGAAGGCAACAAAGGTAAAGCCTTACTCGTTAGTCTGGAAAATAAGGCATTTTAAGGGACAATTTTAGTGTTAGCGTCACCGATGTCATTTTAATCCAGCCCAACCCCCTGCACTTTAATCTAGCTACCCCAAATGCACACCAGATGATAGCCCTGTGTCTTTGCAACAACTTGACACCAAGCTAGACACAAACCCCCCTCCATTCGAGGGAGCCACTAACCTTTAAATGACAGGGATAAGTCCCTGTACTAAAAGTAATGCAGGCCAGTATAAATCATGTCATTTTAATCCAGCCCATCACCCCCCCCCCCCTGCAATTTAATCTAGCTACCCCAAATACACACCAGATAAAAGCCCTGTGTCTCTCCAACAACATGGCACCAAGCTAGACACAAACCCCCCTCCATTTGAGGGAGACACTCAGCCTTGTATGACAGGGACAAGTACTTGTACAAAATTCTTGAAATCCAGTCTCGCACAGAGCAGGGCCTTTTAATCCAGCCCACCCCTCCTGGAATTTAATCTAGGTACCCCAAATGCGCACCAGATGATAGCCCTGTGTCTTTACACACAACTTGACACCAAGCTAGACACAAACCCCCCTCCATTTGAGGGAGTCACTAACCTTTAAATGACATGTATAACTCCCAGTACAACAATGCAGGCTGGTACAAAGCATGTCATTTTAATCTTACCCCCCCTACCCTGGAATTTAATCTAGCTACCCCAAATTACACACTAGATGATAGCCCTGTGTCTTTGCAACAACATGACACCAAGCTAGACACAAACCCCCCTCCATCTAAGGGAGCCACTAACCTTTAAATGACAGGTATAAGTCCCACTACAACAATGCAGGCTGGTACAAAGCATGTCATTTTAATTCTGCCCACCCCCCTATCCCCCCTGGAATTTAATCTAGCTACCCCAAATTACACACTAGATGATAGCCCTGTGTCTATGCAACAACATGACACCAAGCTAGACACAAACCCCCCTCCATCTGAGGGAGCCACTAACCTTTAAATGACAGGTATAAGTCCCAGTACAACAATGCAGTCTGGTACAAAGCATGTCATTTTAATTCTGCCCACCCCTTATCCCCCTGGAATTTAATCTAGCTACCAAAAATTACACACTAGATGATAGCCCTGTGTCTATGCAACAACATGACACCAAGCTAGACACAAACCCTCCTCCATCTGAGGGAGCCACTAACCTTTAAATGACAGGTATAAGTCCCAGTACAACAAGGCAGTCTGGTACAAAGCATGTCATTTTAATTCTGCCCACCCTCCCCCCCTGGAATTTACTCGAGCTGCCCCAGATGCACACCAGATGATAGCCCTGTTATTGGGCAACAACATGATGCTTAGCTTGACGGAAGCCCCCCTCAAAAAAGCTTCGCTGGCTTAACGGGGGCAACAGACCAGCCCGTAGGGCCGGTCTGTTACCCCCTCGGCCATGTTTTGTGGAATTTCCAGTGATTTCTGCCATTTCCAGGAAGTTATTTGGAGTGCATGGTTAAGAGCTGAAACTGGTTAGTCCTGAGGAGGGAGATTTTTATTTCTACCCTAAAAGTGTCACGGCTTTAAGCAAATTATGCCCTGAAAAATTGCCTGCAATGAGATGGAGTCGACTTAAGACTTGAGGAAACCCGGTTTTCAAAACTTCAGGTAGATATATGTTCTTGAAGTGGGTGGAAATGTCTATTTTCTAGTTTGAATCACCAGCCACAATTCTTCCGCCAAATGTATTAAGGGAACCGAAAAAAGCCAATAGAAAGTAAGGGGACATCTTGAAAAAACTGATAAAATTGTCAGTTGATGCAAAGATGCGATCACAGCTTTCGCGAATTTCCGAGTCTCTTCGCCATGCCCCATGCCTCTTTAAATTTTCTAGTTCAAGACATCGCCTAGGCTCGATTACCAGCCGCTGTTCGGGAAATGAGCCCGCGCTCCTCCCCCGAGAGAGCGGCAGAAATCGAGCCTAGACATCGCCGCGTATTACAAATTATAAATGGCCACCTTCGAGTGACGTAACTTCTGCTCTCATTTCTCTTGTGATAATTCTATTCAGAAGTAAGGATTTCCAAGAAAATTGCTGGAGGAGTTTTATGTTCTGATTACTTCGTTATCGTCAGTAAAAAACAGGCTTTTTCCGATTGGGCGTTGGTGAACGTTCGCCCTCAGCATCTTCTAGGTCGTGGTCAAAGTTTAGGGAAATAGTGTGAAATTCATGAGGAAGTCGTTGCTCATAGATTACTTTAATTTTAGTTGGGGAGTATTAGCAAATAGGAAACTATCCCGCGTGTTGTCACCCAAAGTAAATATGAAACCAGGTACAAACTTAAGTCGCCGTTACTCTATCTTTTTATGTAATCAACACTAAATTGAATTCATACAACTAAATAGGACATGTATGTTCAACTTCTATGATACCACACAGGAAATGATTATGCCCTTTCGAGGAAAAGAAACCGGCGGCTTTAATTTTCGAATGAACCTTCTCGCCCTGTGGGGTGCCCAAAAACGAAAAATAATTTATTATCGTACTTTGAAATATTACAAAAACGGGCGAAAAGACTCGATATTAGTTTTTATTACATCCATTTTGAAATCATTGTTGATCCTTTCAGTCTGATTGGCTCTCATCGTTTGCGATTTATTCACTAATCGAAAGAAAGCAATACATTGCAGGAAAATGAGAAACAACTTTTGCACCTTTCTGAACACCGGCCTCACTTAAACAATCATGAATCGGAGCAAATAAATTCTGCGATTTCAAAATGGCTGTAACAAAGTGGTGTTTAAACTTTTTGGTCTGGTAATTTGGCAATTTTGGTGTGAAATCATGCTTGCGATTTCAAATCAAACTTGAGCTGCACAGTCGTTTGATTTTGAAATCACGTATATGCGCGGCGGGCATATGATTTCAGAGTCGGCAATGCATATGATGATGCTAAAAAAATTATGTAGAGCCGAAAGGTCACGAAGGTGCACACATTCGTGTAATGCTT
>JAHPZR010001338.1:5000-17500 GCA_019787425.1 Platygyra sinensis
AAAAATGTTTGTGTACATCGCTACTTTTAAAAAATAACAGTTTCAATAACACTTTCGCTCGGAATTTCCTCTCTGAAAATTGACTAAGCGTGCGATATTGCTAGGCAATAAGATGGGTGGGTACTTCAAGAAGGGTCATTAAAGTTATGATACAGTACATACCATAAGATGTCAACACAATGGTTAAGTTGCGCGTAACCGAGTAACCGGCTGTAAAAGATACTGCTTTTAGGGGGACAAATCAACAACTTCAACAAGGACTTACCGCTGCGAGCGTGAGCAGAATCTGCACTTGGTACTGGTGTAACGCCATACTCATTCTGTCTGATACCCAATCACATATCTTCGTTATGGACGTGTACCATTCCTGTAACCACAAAGCGCAACAGTTTCTTTAGAAAGCAATACCTTTAAAGTAACTCAAAGACGGCTCAACTTAAAACACTACTAGCGAATCATTCCCAATCTTCGCTCATAATCTTTCCAAGTCTTCCTCAGCCCTAAGTACACTGTTCTCAGTTTGTTATTATTTTTGACGTTCTACCATAGCCGGCAAACTATGGCGAAACATGGCAATACATAGCAATGCACGGCTATACATGACAATACATGGCTATACATGGGAATACATGGCAATACATGGCTACACATGGCAATACATGGCAATACATGGCTGTACATGGCAATACATGGCAATACATGGTAATGCATGGCAATACATGGCAATACATGGCTATACATGGCTATACATGGCTATACATGGTAATGCATGGCAAGACATGGCAATACATGGCAATACAAGGCAATACAAGGCAATACATGGCTATACTTGGCAATACAAGGCAATACATGGCTATACATGGCTATACATGGTAATGCATGGCAAAACATGGCAATGCATGGCAATACATGGCTATACATGGCAATACATGGCAATACATGGCAATACAAGGCAATACACGGCAATACATGGCTATACATGGCAATACATGGCTATACATGGCAATACATGGCAATACATGGCTATACATGGCAATACAAGGCAATACATGGCTATACATGGCTATACATGGCTATACATGGCAATACACGCCAATACATGGCTATACATGGCTATACATGGCTATACATGGCAATACATGGCAATACAAGGCAATACACGGCAATACAAGGCTATACATGGCAATACATGGCTATACATGGCTATACATGGCAATACAAGGCAATACACGGCAATACAAGGCTATACATGGCAATACATGGCTATACATGGCTATACATGGCAATACAAGGCAATACATGGCTATACATGGCAGTACATGGCTATACATGGCTAAACATGACAACACATGGCAATACATGGCAATACATGGCTATACATACCAATACATGGCTATACATACCAATACATGGCTATACATGGCAATACAAGGCAATACACGGCAATACATGGCTATACATGGCTATACATGGCAATACATGGCTATACATGGCTATACATGGCAATACATGGCAATACATGGCAGTGCATGGCTATACATGACAACACATGGCAATACATGGCAATACATGGCAATACATGGCAATACATGGCTATATATAACTATACATGGCAATACATGGTTATAAATGGCAATACATGGCTATACATGGCAATACATGGCTATACATGGCAATACATGGCTATACATGGCAATACATGGCTGTACATGGCAGTACATGGCTATACATGGCTAAATATGACAACACATGGCAATACATGGCAATACATGCCAATACATGGCAATACATGGCCGTACATGGCTCTACATCGCTAAACATGACAACACATGGCAATACATGGCTAAACATGGCAATATATGGCTATACATGGCTGTACATGGCTATACATGGTTATACATGGCCATATATGGCTATATATGGCTATACATGGCTATACATGGCTATACATGGCAATACATGGCAATACATGGCTATACATGGGTATACATGGCAATACATGGCTTTACATGGCTAAACATGACAATACATGGCAATACATGGCTATACATGGCAATACATGGCTGTACATGGCAATACGTGGCTATAGATGGCAGTACATGGCTATACATGGCTATACATGGCTAAACATGACAACACATGGCAATACATGGCAATACATGGCTATACATGCAATACATGGCTAAACATGACAACACATGGCAATACATGGCAATACATGGCTATACATGGCAATACATGGCTATACAATGCAAAACATGGCAATATAACACATTTGAATTTAATTTGCTATTATGATACACTTTAATAAGCTTACTTAAAGTACCTACCGGCTCGATTACCAGCCGCTGTCCGGGAAAGGAGCCCGCGCTCCTCCCCCGAACTCACCGCTGGAATCATGGACCTTAGTATTGTTAATCTCGACCAATAACAAAATCTCCCTGCCTGAATCGAGCAGGCTGCATAAATTATCTTTCTCGCAGTAGCAAAGAAGTTCTGAGATACGAAAAGCGATCGCGATAGCGGGACATCTAACCAAATACCTTCAACTGATGAAATAATGCCTGATCTATTCCATAGCGGCATATACAACACACAAAATAGTCAACAGATTTTTTGCGTGAGAATCTATATATTTTATTATTTGAATCATGTGGTGCCAGAATGTCAGATAACGAACAAAGTCAACAAAGAGAGGGATAAACGCACGCATCGATCTCAGGAAAAAACACTCAAGCAAATTGATGTGTACGGTAGTCTTCTTGGAGGAAAGTGGCACCAGCCTCTGGCGAAGCTAGACAAAATTAAATGTTTAAATGGAGCAAAGCAGACTGAACTAGCAAAACAAAACTATAGTGTCAACACGATGCACGCAAACATATGCGTGACCTTTGACATGTCATTTGCCACACCACAGTCAAACAGCTCTGCTCTACTTTCCTAACTCTTCTGTAGAAAACGGCATGTAATGCCCTTCTGTAACAATAGTGTGAAACAAAATAGGTTGGAAGGCCAAAATTAAAAGAAGAGGTAGCGAAAACGGCACATGTACAAATGTTACGAGCCGTAGGCGTAATGTGGACCCGCCAATGATTGTCATTAGATGACATTTCTGGTAACCAGAAGCGCCGCAAGAATTTTAATTATGAATTTACGTCACAGACATGGTTTGAGTTATGACCTCAATGATTGACATTTTTGATCATCCCTCATGGGGACCTACTTCCATGTAAATTTGATTGGGGGGGTCAAAAATTTTTCATTTCCCACTTTGTTTGATTTTTACAGAGAATTGCTCTTAACTGCTTCAGTGTTTAAGAGGCTGTCTCTCTAAGAACCACCCACTCAATTTCGCTTGAAAAATAATTTTGCCTGAAACTCTGGCAACTGAAAGACTTTACCAAGGTTAGAATACAACAAGATTTCTTTTGATTCAAAATGATTTTCTAGTCGCGTCAGGAGCCATTTAATATTTCGCCTCGTCAGGGCCCGTCGCGCCGTCTCGAAAAGCATAAAATTGGCACTTTTCGTGACGCCGTAAAATATTTTATTTGCAACATCTTGTATTGAGTCTTATATCATTTTGCTCATAAATCTTTCTAGTTTTCCGAGATACTAACCAATTTTGTCTCACTTTAAGTGGCAAGACGAAATCAAGCATATTACTGAACACTATTATTCGCCATCGAACGATGACTGAAAATGGCCTTCATTTACAAGCTAATTTTTATAATTTGGGACCTAGCTGAAACCTCTAGTTTACACAGCTGCAAAGTGTAGTCCTTTATCGGCAAAAATATGCAAAAAACCCCTGTGTAAAATTTGATTTGAACAGATTTCGCTTCGCAGACTGTAGCATATAAGCTTAGTTGGCGTTTAATTTTATTTCACATCTTTTTCAAAAAACAGAATGTGTTTTTTGAGAATTTTACTATAGTAATTAAATGCAAAAATTATTTTTGGAAAACGTTTACTGTGTATTTTGTTGCATAATATTTTGCTGTCTTCGCTTGAACTCCCTCGGCAAGGTCGTCTAGCTCACTAACATAGAGGTATGCAAAGGGCTGTTGTTCTTCTTCTTTTGCTTTCTTTCCACGGGTCTGAGGGAAAGAGATGGCATGGGCTCCTAGAGATGGTCAATCCCCAAATCAAAACTTGGAAAAATTTTCTTCATTTAAATTCCTTAATATTTGTACTTGAGGGTTGAACTATCCGCTTTGAAATGGTTTTAAATTGTGTTGGGGAAACACAGAAAGCGTGACGTGACAACCATGTTTACATACTCTCATGCAAAACACGCCTCTCGGCCAATCAGAGCGTGCGTACTATCCTAGTTATTTTATAAAGCGTCATATAACGAACTGCTCGAACAATCAGATTTCTGGAAACTCTTTGTTCAGCTCTGAAATTATACTAAAATAAAGTAATCACTTTAGTTTAAATGAAAAGCATGGAAATGTAGGTTATACATGCCTGGTTTAAATCGCGTCACTTACGCGCTGTTAGAAGACAACGCGTAAAAGTGCATATTGGAATGGAAAGATAGCATTTTTACTTGCGGAACCATTTTGAATTGCGAGATAGGGAGTTGAAATGACCAATAGCAGGTTTGAATAGGACGACTGGATGTTTGGCTAGCAGAAAAACATTTTTGAAACGAAGGATTGCACGTTTGAATAGAGAAAGAGCTTAATTCAATAAAAGAAATGTTGCTTTGAATTGAAACCATGGATGTTTCAATAACCAAATTGCGTAACTGAATATTGTTAAACAAGAAGTTTAATTTAGGAATTGGAAATCGGAATAGAAGGATATCATATTTGAATTAAGAGCTCAGGTTTCAATCATTGGACTGAATATTTAAATAGAAAAATAGGATGTCTGAAATGAGGTTTTGAATTTTGACACTAAAAACGCGCCATAAAAATGTTCCCCAAGGCTAATTTAACTTGAATAACAACATATGTTTGCATTCAACTTTTTTCTGTCTCTTATCCAATCGCACTAGGCTCATTTTAGGCAGAACAAGGCTCACTTGCTGTAGTGCACAGCCCAAGTCTCAAGTGCATTGTTAGCAACTGACCGAACAAAATCTGACATGGGAATTTTCTTAATAAAGACAAAAGGTTAAATTAGCCGGATACAAACTAAGTTCAGATAAAATTTATTACCGGCTGAAATTTCAGTAGGAGAAAAACTTGTTTAGCTGGACTTGCTTAGCTTTTTTAGCTGCATTTCTGCAGGGGGTAAAGATTACTTTTATTTAACTTCGCTCACTGGGAATCGGAACTTGGTGAAATTTCATACCTTCGCATTCTTGGTTTGTTCATCGATAATCCACTTTGGAAGCACATTCTTTATGTCCGGTGTGTAGCGAATCACGTAATACTCCACTTTTTCCTCTCCATTATAACGACCTTGGGTAACAATACCTTTGAGTCTTACGGGCATGTTCAGCTTGACCTCAATAGACTCTCTAAAAATTGCTCCTACCATCTCTCCACTCATCGTCTGATCAGGGCACCACCCACCATAGCCATCCTGGTGATTCAATCTACTATTAGCAGCCTGACTTTGATTATTTCGAAAGGACGAAGCTCTAAGTTGATAATCCTTGATGTGTCCATCCTCCATTCCCAGAGGAGACAGACAATCTACTGATGTGGGTAAGATAGAAATTTATTTAGTTCATGCACATGCAAAAAGTGGCTGTAAGGCAATTTTTTTACAAGATGCAGAAATGCTCACTCTCCGTTGCTGGTAGCTAGAAGCTGGATTACAAAATTAGAGGGAATCTACAACAAAGGTGATTAGGTGACTGCCAGAGACGATCTTAGTCTCCTATAAGAGGTTTTAAATGCTGTGAATGGTTGAAAGGAATTTGTTATCTTACATGTACATGTGCATGTAGTTAGTGACGATAGAAATGCTTACAAGAATTTGAAGAGGTTTAACCATGTTTTATTTTGATTGCAGATTCTAGAGTGTATATCCTTTTTAGTGCAGAATGTACAATAGGGATCGTTTGGGGGTTGACGGCGGTAAAGAACTATGGCTATAAGGCAATAAGGTGTCAACTTTAATGTTTCTTGAATTAATAGCCCTTTTCACGGTTAGTTTTTCTCACTTGCATTGCAATGTAATCCAACGTGGATGCGAGGCAATTTCAGGCCAAAACTACAAAATAGCCCGAAATTGCCTCGCGTACATGCTGGATTTTATTGTAATGCAAATGAGTAAAGTTAACCGTGAAAAGGGCTATTCATTCCACTTAATTAATTAAATAGCCTCGTCTTGAGGGGGTGAGGTAGGTTCCTTTGGTTGTTACGTAAAACGTACCATACTTAAAAGTATATATGGTTTCAATATTCTTTTGTTATCCTAGTGGTACTATTCTCTTAAGAACAAAAGTAATTTGTTTGAAGCGCGTGCACAGATTGATTAGCATTAGTGTGAACTATATGTTAGGTGAACGATACATTTCATACACAATTACACACGAACGTTAGGTGCTTTTTCTTGTGGTAGAACACAACATGTAAGACGCACGCGCTCTAGCATTGTCAGGATGATACAATCCGTTCTCGAGTTCAGGTTCATGCGTGCGATGCCACACTCTCGTCTTAAGGGCCCATTAAAGTATCTCGTTGCTAAGCTACACGGTTGCTACCCAGGTGCAAATTCACTTCCGGTCAGCCAAAAATTTTTTTCGCGCGCTTTTTTCGGCGCCGGCCCGTCGCCGATTCAAGTCGCTGTTTAACTTTTTTACTTCGCTGCAACAAACACAAAAAACACTTTTTGCTTACATTTTTTTCTGATTAATGTTCTTCTTTACGGTTACAACATGTGAGTGGTGCCTTTATTTTTAAACTAGCTGTTTTGCTTGAAAACTTCATCCAAGTACGGACGTATTAACAGAAAGCCGCAGCGATGGCTGCATGTTGATGGGGAAATTTCGAAAAGGCGACAGCACACGATTTCCAGTGTCAGGTTAGGAATCGAAATCTCAAAGATGCGGAGACACAAACTAAAATTAGTATTACGCTATAACCACCGGCAAACTCTGTGTCCGTGGCCTTTTTGACCGCTCCGAAACTCCCTGAAGTCTTTTGCGATAAAACTGTGCGACCTTGTGAACCTGTGTCCGTGAACTGTCCTTCCGAACCTGAGAAACTCCACTGTTTAGATATAATACAAATAAACGAAGCTATCGAGGCCACTAAATTGCAACCACTCACCAAAGACAGCATGGAGCAGCAGAGGTCAGCAGACGGTGAGCAAGGAGGCTTGTAAATTATTTTTGAAAGCAGCTCTATTTCAAGAATTTCATTCTTACATCAAAAATGCTAACCACTCGGCCGGATAGAAAACTTGACTAATAATGGTGAGCTCGAAACTTGTGATAGACAACTTCTCCTAATACAACATCAACCTCGCTTGAGAACCTACTTAAGCTTAACAGTACTTTAAAGTAATCTACAACACTGTGACTGTGAAAAAGAAACTGAATTCGAATTTTGTTCGGTGAAACAAAACACAGTTGAAGAGTTTGAGTTCGAGTGTAGTCGATGTGGGAAAAAAAGTCAACTTGAAGAGTAGCATTCCTGTCGTTAAAGCCACAACTCGCCCAAGATCTGCAGGACGTAATTTCGTTGCTCTTTCATTCCTTGTCAATGGGCAATATTTCAAAGATTACCACAGAATTCTCGGGACTCTCGGTCTGGATCACGTCAGTTTCACTCAGTGGATCCATATTGTTGAATGGTTTGCACCGTTCGTAAAAAGGATCGCTGACTGGAGCGTGCAAAAAGCAAGAACTGAAGCAGTTCGACGTGGAGAAAAAAATCCAGTTCGACGGCTTTTATCTGACTCGCGGCCACTATAGCTCCGACGCTACCTTCCACGATGCGAAGACTGGCAAAATTGTTGCGTACTCACACCGACCAACGAATGTAAGTTGCCAACAATCCTTAGGTACCAGGCCGCTGAAAATTCCTGTCATTACTTCCGGTGCCGCGAAAAAAGAACTTTTCTCCTCGAGAGATATTTGTAATTGCTGGATTTTAAAACAATTCGAAAGAACATCATATTTTCTCGGAATTCAAGCATGGGTTTTGCGGAAAAATGGAAAACAAAAAAATTATGCGCAAAAGAGTGGTCAAAGAGGCACATTTTCCTTTCTCACTTCTTAATTTTTCATCGTAAGCCAAAACGCATGCTTAAATTTCTTCGAAACGGCTTTTGAATTGTTATTGTACAAAAAATTCGAAAAAAAGGTTTAAGCCATTTAGGTAAAATGCATTTTTCTGTTTCTGGTCATGTGACATTGGGCGTAGTACGATGACGTCATGAACTGGACTGTATTTGCCCCTATGAGTATTGTCCAAATTTGGTCCAATTGAAGCATACATGTGCAGACTTATAGCCAATTGATTTTTCCCTAGCAACGGCATCAAATTAACAAATTGACGTCAGTTTTTTATGCGTCTGTCCTGTTATTGATCATGAATTTCGTCATAACATTGTCAAAGTAGTGTGGATCCACGAGGCGATAGCCGAGTGGATCCGCAGACTACTTTGACAATGTTGTGACGAAATTCATTGTCAATAACAGGACAGACGCATTAAAAACTGACATCAATTTGTTTTTTACGATAACAAATTGTCGAATTGCCCGCTCTCGCTCGCTGACGCGTCGCATGAATTTCAAATTAATGTGTCTGTCCGCATATGGACAATAAAATTCAACCAATGAGCGCGCGTGAATTTCTGCAGTTATCGTAAAAAGATACTTTAATGGGCCCTTAACGGGCTATAGCAGTTAAATTTCAGGTAATATCAGTTCTCCTTTTTACTGCAAAGAACGCTTTGTGACAGCGTATATTTTGGAATCATCCCCAGCTCGGTTCAAAAATGTCGTGTGCTGTTTTCAAACTATCTCATGTTTGCTAAGCTTTACACAGGGAAACGAATGGATCTCCTCAGCCGCTTGTTTATTTTCTCCCCTATGAAAGAGAACAAGTAGTTCACAAATGTATTCACCCGAAACATTTCCGAGTTAGCGGCATTAAAATTAGTAATGTCGTGACAAAAGAAATTTCACAAATAGGCTGCAGACACTGTAGCACTTACGGAAACCGCAAATAAATTTAGTCGATCAGTCTTTGAGGGGACTCATTCACCGATGTAGGATATGATATCGGTCAAGCTGTAACGCTTCTCGGTTGTATTAATCGAAATCATTGTGTATTTTGAAATGGTTGTTGTTAACATCAAGGGTGGCAACCTAATAAGAAAGTGCTATTCCGAGACACGACATGACTATTTGATAATTAAATTAGTAATTGTTTATAGATGATATGAAAATTTGCCTCTTGTAAGAAACAAAATCATTCCTCCTCCATTTTTTTCATAAGTTAATTTCTCTCCAGTATGAAAAAGCGAGCATATCTTCCTTTGTATGTTTTTGAGAAAGCATGATTTGTTAGACATGATTTATCAACCCACGTGGAATCAGCGCGAACTCGTAACATGAAATCGAGGCTAGCGATCAAATTCCCCGTCCCCCATGAGTGGCGATCAAATGCCCTCCCTCTCGGGCAGGCAGAGGCATCAAATGCCCGGGATATGCCCGGGGGATGTCAAAGCTTCGATTTGACTGGTACATTAATTCCCATTTCCGACTTGAAGTTTTCGATGTTAAATGGTTTAAGTTTAATAAGTTTAAGTTTAATAATACTTTGCTATGCTAATATTGAGTAATTTAAATAACTAAATAAATAATAAGTAAGTAAGTAAATAATAAGTACAAGTAAATAAATTACAGAAAAATACAAAAAGGCTATGACTGGAGAATAATTAGGGGAGACCAGTTAATTTCTATGCAAAGAATATTCTCCAATAATAAACATCTTAAGGATTTAGAAGTTAAATTTTAATGCGGCCCAATGCTAACCTAATTAAATTGCATATTTGTCATTCACGAGTTCCACTAGACTTGCCACCAGTCGACTTATTAAACGAGCAACGAATTTGGGAGGACGCGACGATAACGACTTCTAGAAAGTCTAGAGTTCCACCTGATTTAAAATTGACCCAAATGATCTAATATATAGGATTTAAAACTGCGGGATGCGTTTTTTTTTTTTTTAAACATTTTGAACGGTATTAAAATTATCGTTCCTTTCGATTTAGACGTAATAAATAAAATAAGTAACACCCACTGGTGTGTTGGCTAATAAACTGGAAAAGGCTCGAAAACGATTGGAGGACTGGGCCAAGTTTCTTAAGGAAGTGTGGTGCTGTGTTGGCGAGGAGTATTACCACAGGTAGCCCAAGCTTAGTCAGTGAGTCAGTGAACGTCATAATATCGACGTACATTGTGTAAGAGTTTAAATCTAATTAAATATACAGAGTGTAGTAAATAATTAGACACAACCTTCGTCGTCGACCTTCTTCGTCATCGTATGAGAAATACTTCTGTCAAGTGATCAAAATTGGCATTTATTTTATTTTTCCGTTAAACTCACCTATGTTGTCTTCTTGTCGTTTCTTATGATTTTACAGCTCTAAAAACTTTTTCAGCGGCGGTTTAAGCTCTTCGCTTTTTGGGGTGGAAAACTGACCTGCATACAAAAGGTCTTCAACCGCCGCTAAAAGCTTTTAATCGTTTCCAGATCTTTCGAGCGTTAGCTCTTTGTTGGAGCGAGTCAAGGATCCACAATTCCTCAGTTCGCTCCGATGAAGGGCTAATGCTGGAAACGTCAGCTTTCGAATCTCTTTACGGTGGCGGCCAATTCACGTTATCAACCCAGTCGAAAAATACAAATTATGATGCGGTATTTCGCGATTTTATTTAGAATCCCCACCCCAATGTCCCTTTCACGTGACTCGATAGAAAAACTGTACATGTTTTCTGTTTCTAAAATAAAACTCATGACGTTTCAGTTCATAGATTAGTCGTCAGATGTGTGGCAACTATCAACTTACCTTTCTCCGGACCATTTTTCTGTGCTGTTACTATAACCATAAGGGACGCAATCACCGAACACGACGATAGAGCTCTGAATTGCTGATCAGCCATTTTGGGTGTTCCTGTTTCACATGCAAATTGCACAACTTACAATTTTAAACAAAACGCGATAGAAATATTTGGGGTTTACCTCGGTGTAAAAACCTGTGAAGTTTTTCTTTGTTTTGTAGCTATTGTTAGGGTAAGGGTCTATTATGTTGACTTCTTTGTTATCTTTGTTTTACGTCACTGGTGAGTGTCACAGGTTTTTACTCCGAGGATGAGCCAATATTTGAATTTCCGTGAGGGCTCACCGTAAGGTCATCTGAGTGACGTTAACACATATCAAGTTCAATCAAACCATTTTCCGCATGACGTCTTGTGAAATTTATTACTGGAGATAGGGCACAATGACAGAAAATGTTGTTTATTTGGACAAATTTTCTTCCGCTGACGCTTTAAAAATGCGGATGGTTTGTCGAAAAGCGACAGCCGGAATACGTCTATGTTAAGTTCGCAAGCTATGATATTTCTGGAAAGTTCTGGACCTTACTGAACATCCGCTTCAGCACTGATTTGGATGGCGAACCTGAAATATCAGTCATCTCCCACGTTCAGCCAAATTGCATGTCCAATATACACAAATTGCTACGGCTCGAAACTACTGACAAGTTTAC
Organism: Platygyra sinensis; assembly: GCA_019787425.1. NCBI lineage: Eukaryota > Metazoa > Cnidaria > Anthozoa > Scleractinia > Merulinidae > Platygyra > Platygyra sinensis. The sequence goes on from JAHPZR010001338.1 coordinate 16,689, forward strand.
GATCCGTACCGTTTGACAGATCGTAAAAGACAGTTTCCGGTCCGCATACAATTGGAAGATTGTATCGCATTAATTAGTGGGACATTAATTTAAATCACGTTATTCAAGCGAAGGTGTCACAACAGGTGAAACTCCGTGGACATTTTTCTCGACGCTGGACACGTTCACTGCCACCGTCGCTTTTTCTTGTGAGCTTGCAGAGTTTTTCAGGTTGCCATGAATCGTGAAACTGTGTTCATCAATTGACAATATTCAGGAGCACGTTTTGCAAACTGATGGAGAGTCATTGTTTCAGTTCCCACACTTTTTATCACTTTCAATAAAATGAAGGAATATGGCGTGGGTTAAGCAGGATTCGCCAAAAATAGTCGTGCATATTGCGATGTGTTGCGTTTCGCTAACTACACCCCAACTATAAGTAGACATCCAACAAGCCACGTAAATGTCCGGTAAAAAGTTTCCTTGCGGTAAATGGATGTTGCGAAGGAGTTGTTCTCATGGAAATTTTAGCAACCAGGCGTAGAATTAAAGAATCGTTATTGATAAAGGATTTAAAACCTTCTTTAAACGAAAATGTGGGCAGCCAGAAACTTTTACTTTACTAGGGATGTTACTAATACCGGGAACGGGGAACGGGGAACGGGGAACGGGGAACGGGGAACGGGGAACGGGGAACGGGGAACGGGGAACAGGAGTCTGAGAACGAGTGTACAGCGGTAACCCGCCAAAATATTCAAAATGGCGGCCGAAGGAAACAAAGAGGGAACAACTGAGGAAGTGTCACGGTTGTAAAGGTGAGTTTCTGCTGGCTG
>JAHPZR010001339.1:0-11224 GCA_019787425.1 Platygyra sinensis
TACCCTGTACATCACTCGCTTACCTCTTTGCTTTTTAAGAACTGTATAAGAGCTACTGAGTTACAAGATCAATTTCTTCAATAAAGATCCATGCGGTCTATTTTATTATCCATAAATGAAGAGTCTATCTTTCAAAGCATCACCGCTGATCCAATTTTCGCGCGGGATGCTGTTTACGCGGGAAATCCAATATGTCGGCTCGTGGTAGTGTGGAGAAAAAACGTGTATCATCTTTTTGGAGGAAAAATACCCCAGAGGAAAGGGCAAAAATGCAAAACGAAAGAAGAAAACGGAAGAGAAAAGCTAGGTCGCTGAAAAAAGAAGAAGAACGAAACAAAATCGTGTTGGCACTTGAAGATGAGCGAGCAAGGACCGCGGCAAAGAATGAACGATTGCTCTTTCTCGCGAGGAAGTACTACACAAAATGGCAAACTTTACATCGTCTTGAACGGGTAAGGAACTTTTTGAACCTATTCAAATGACCTTGATTATTCTAGATACCACAAAAACCTCATCCAATAATTGTTTATGAACGAAGTTTATCCTAGGAACACAAATATGTAATCAAGGTACATTGATGACAAAAGTTTAATGGATAGCTTGTAATTTTAAGGGGAGAGCAAAGAATGTATTTAGTTTTCGTATTAAACGAAGCGTGACCCATCTAATTATAGAGCTGTTTATTTATTTAGTGTAAATGTCAAACACGAGGAAGGAAAAAGTTGGTTGTTTTGTTATTGCTCGTAACTGCTATTGTGGATACTTGCGAACAAAAATGTGTTCTTTCCAGTTCTTGGTTTGTGTACGACAAAACTCAGTCCCACTGGGGTGGTCCATGGACCCGTTCCATGTTTTGTATATATCCGTGTCGGACAGAACAGTTGAAACACATCACCAAATTTTCACTACTTTAAGTTATTTTTATTTTTTTACCCCTTCCCCCCTTTCAATGTTGTCTTTTTTGTTATGGTATGAAAACAAAGACGTCTGACTTGCAAATCCCAAGAAACAACATTGAGCAGGTAGAGAAGGAGATAAGATATATTTTACTTGCTTATAAGTGAAGACATTCACAATTACTATATGAAATTTAGCAATTATTGAATGAGGCTGAGTAGGATATGAAGAATTCTGCAGATCAAGGAGGGTGTTATCCATAGAGGCCGAAGGCCGAGGTGGATAACATCCTCTTAGATCTGCAAAATTCTTCATATCCTACGAAAGCCGAATTCAATAATTGCTTTATTATTCATTCAAAATATTTCCCCGTTCTTAAAGGAGCATTATTGTTCATTCAAAATATTTCTTCGTTCTTAAAGGAGTTTCGCCATTTCGCTCTTTGTTTTTCCGCTCACCAGAATTTAAAATAACACAACCTCGTCCCCAGGTTTTCTCGCTCAACGGTTCTATAATCTGCAGCGGGCTGCACTTTTGACGTCATTGGTTCAATAAATTGCAGTGGGCTGCACTTTTGACGTCATTGGTTCAATATTTGGTCAACAGCAGCTGGTTATGGTGAATTATGCGTGTGGTTTTAACCAATCAGAAACCGGGAAATATTTTGAATAATAATTGTTAGTATATACCACACAAGTGAAACGTGATTTTTGCGTGTGCTGATTGGTTAGCTCGGAGGTGATTAGTCAAGTACTTTTCACCTGCGAGCAGCCAAACAACAAAATGGCTTTTGTTGGTATATTGTCACAAATAAAGTTAATCGTTGGGCCACTAGTTATTGAGCTTGTGTGGTATATACTAAAACAATTACTCACCTCAGTGTCAGTGAAAGTGGTGGATAATTACCTCCACTTCGGTAAATATTTGTTAATTATTATTATATAAACACCAGTGAAATACCAAGTGAGCTCTCGCATGAAAACTTCATATCTTCACACTTGAAAATAACACTTTATCTTCACATATGTTATATCTTGCCTTTTTTCACTGATGTTTATATAATCACTGATGTTTATATAATAAACAAAATATTACATACCTGCTTGTGGATATAAATTTTATCCTGTTATGTTCAACTCGATATCTCACTCATTTGCTGCTCTCGCTCGTGAGATATTGAATTGAACACTCCAAGATAAAATTCATATACATGTGCACAGCATATAATATCATCTATGTCTCAACCAGTTTTGTCCAAGTAAGTTGCATTGAGGATGGCATAAGGAAGGGGCATTGGAACAGATAACAGCCACTGTTAGTTCTTTCAGGCAAAGGAGTCACTGGACTAGCATAAAGTGAAGGGAGGAAGCCCATTCTAATTGCCAAAAGTTTCCTCTATTGGCTGTTATATATTTGCTTTCAAACCCTCAACTATATCTGTCTCCCTTCCCTCCCTCCCCAACCCCAGGGTTTAACATTGATAGGTGCATAGTACTATCCCTGAGCCTGGCAGGGCAAGCTCAGCCCATGGAACCAAGGGGTAATGAATTGTTTAAAGTATACCTGTCTAGGTGGAGGGGGTAGAGGGGGGGGGGGGTATAGGGGGCAATGGAAATATGGAAATTGAAATAACTTCTCATTGTTCTTGTGAAGTACTTCTTGGTTGAGACCCTGTGGAGAAGATGAAATACCTGTATTTGAAAACTAGCTTTTAATTTTATTTTTGCCCACTGAATATTTGTTTTTATCAATGGCAAAATGCATTTTGTGGTGCATCACTCAGCAACTTTCTTTTCACTCAATAACCCTTAAAAAGGAGCCAGTTCATGAAAGCACTTTAAATATCCTTGACCTGTTAGAAAACATGCAGTTTAGAATAGATTACCTGCAAACTGTAATACCTTTAGTGATGGTCATTTGATGGCTACAAATGGAAATCAAACTCAATTTAACTACAGTGGAATCCTTACTACTTGAACTGTTGATTTTGTAAAGCTATAACATATTTCAACCAACTCCTTGCAGTATTTTGAGCAGTATATTATCTCTTGATTTCTCTATTATGTCTCATCTGCTGGCATGACAAGAGACAACAGTCTATGTAGTAGTAATGTGGCTGTTTTTAGTTGTTTCAAGCCCTGCAGGCTTGCCATGAGGTAATATTAGTACATAAAAATATATAATTATGCATGCTGGAATTTTATTTTATTCAGTCTAGGCAAATGGGTGATGAATCAAAACAGGGAAAGAAAGAAATTCCACCACAAAGTAGTCAGGTCATCCATATTAAAGATGCTGAGGTTTCTGCTGTTCAAGCACTTACACATGTAAACAGAAGTCATCTTAGCCATGTTAAAGATCCTGGGAGTTCTGCTGACCAACCACTATTACTTGGATGTGGTGTCTTTGGCAGATGTTATAAGATGTACTATAGAGGGATGTCAGTTGCTGTGAAACAATTTAACAAGTATCTTACGTCAGAGTCTGATGTTATTAAAGAAGCATCACTGATGAAGCAGTTAGATCACCCATGTTTCCCCTATGTTTATGGTATTTGTGTGGAAAGCAAGCCTTACCTATTGGTACTGCAGTTTTGCAATGTAGAAGGCAAAGCATATACCCTTCACCGAACATTACAGAGTCAAACTTTTCTGTTAAAAAGTGAACATTGGTTTGGTATAATTTTGCAGCTTCTGGAAGCACTTAAAGTGTTGCACAGCAATTCTCTGATTCATCGGGATATTAAAGGTGACAACATTTTGATCACTTATAAAAATACAAAGTTTGTGCCAGTGATAATTGATTTTGGGAAGTGCATTAGAAAACAGGAAGCTTGTTTAAAAGTAATGTCCAAAGAAGAACAAGTAGAGTACAGACAGAAGTACAAGCACATTGCCCCAGAAGTTGTGGCAGGAACTCATCTGCCATCATATGCAAGTGACATTTATTCTCTTGGCCTTCTTTTGAGACAGATTGCCAACAAGGTTGGGTGCAAGTCACTTCTCTCCCTTAGTGAAAGCTGCCAAGTGAATAACCCACAGGTCAGGGCTTCATTAGAGTACCTCATGATAAACATTCAGTCTGTGTCATCACAATAAGTTTTTTGGCATCAAACTTTTTTCAACATTTCTGCAGTGTCTGTTATCTAAATATCATCAAGTAATTGATTTATAACTACATGTACATGTATGTATATATGAAGCTGCTGTGAAGGACACTGTGACAGAGCCACAGTGAACATTTTTAAGTGATAGTAGTAGTTCTAATTCTGACTTTAAGATTTTTAAATGGATAGTAATACAGAATCATTGACAGCTAGTAATATTTCAACTCAGCTGAAAGATAAAACCACTCTTAGTATCAGATATCACCAGATCTTCCTTTTTAAGGTGACCCCCCCTCCCCCCTCTGAACCCTTCAACACAGCAGTTGCAATCATGTTTACAATAAGCAACTGAAATAGCTAGGGCAATTCTGAAATGTATCATTGCAATTCATTAGTCATAGTTTCACACTGCAAAGTATGTGGAAGCTTGTAGTTGCCCAGATGTTTCATCTTTAAGCAGCACACCAGAAATGGGACAGGACAGATGTTTCATCTGTTAAGTTAGCAGAAGCCTGCTATGTAGTGTGAACCTGATAATGGTTTTAAAAATAATATGTGAATGAAGGCCAGCAATCTATCTTTTTCATCCCTGGCTGCTGTTGAAAATTTAATGAAGTGATTTAAGAAATGAAATACCAAAGCAGTTTGGTAAACTAGAAAATTTTAAACTCTTGTACCTAAGTCTGTTGCAGAGTGGGTGGAAGCTTGTAGTTGCCCAGATGCTTCATCTTTTGGCAGCACACCAGAGATGGGACAGGACAGATGTTTCATCTGTTAAGTTAGCAGAAGCCTACTATGTAGCATGAATTGAATTTTGGATTAAAATGCCATAAGCTCTGTAAGCCCATGCTTCAAAACCATGTGTGATTTTTTCCAATGCCCCCTTTTTTCATTCTTTTAAAAAGGAAGTCTGGACCCAAAAACACAGTGAGTGCAAGAGAATGACATCATTTTTCTAAATTGGAATTGCAGTGTAGTGAGTTGTGTGAGGTGCAGTGGTTCTTTCATGTCTTACAATTTGGGTTTAGGTGATTCGCCACTAAAGATACAGACCCTTTTTTGCTCAAATTTTATATTTCGTTACTTTTATTGGTATAAGGTGTTGACATCGTAACACAGCATGGAAAGTATCAGCACCCTTTTCTATGAGATATATCAGAGCAGCTCGATTATAAGTAAGTACCATGAATACACGGAAATGGCACTCTAGTCAGGGAATCAATTTGTATTACAATCTTTTAAAATAAAACTAAGTGCTCTCAGGGGGGATCTTCATCCACCCCATGCCATGTGTTCATTACTCACACTTTATTTTAGCCCACTTTCTTTGGCATTAATTTCTTGGGACTAGTTTCTTTTAGAAGCCCATTTAAAGTTTTGTGCTTGGTGACCTGGTCTTTGAGTAGAACGAGACTTCAAAGACTTCAATCGTTCTACTTGATACATTCATTCTACTTTCATATGTACAGAAACTTGCTACAAAATTTACATGTGGAAATCAATAACAAAACGAATTGCAGCCTCACTTCCACTCAAAGGCCAGGTCACACAACTTTTACACAGAGAAAGGCTTTCCCCGTCCCCGCCCCCCCCCCCCCCAAAAAAAAAAAAAAACAAAAAAAAACTCTGGTGCCAGGTCAAAATCGCGATTTGTCGAAGGTGGGCTATTTCTCCAGCGCTAACCCAATTTACGTTGAAAGGAAGATGTAAAATGGGACACAAGAAAAAGCCATTAGTTTAGTTTTGATTTGACCCAAAATATTTTCGTTTGCCGGTGCAGGTGTTATGATAGTGTAACGAACTGCATCATTCTTTCTCCCCACTGCCCCAGAGTTGAACCATCTGCCTCTTCACATACAGAACGCTTCTTTTAAGTCGTCCCTTGTGTGTGACCAAGAAATAAATGAGTTAATCTATAAAACTCATTACTAGGACCGAATACCTACTGACCGTTCCCTATACATATATATCTCATGCGGGAGTTTTTGTACTGTACGATTTAAATGGGCGCAGTTTTAACGCGCGAAGCGCGAGCGATAGCAAAGAGTCGGTCTCTCGACCTAGCCGTCTTTTTTGTCAGTCTGGAAGAATTAATAAAGGCCAAACTTGACAGCCGAGGTGTTACAGTTACTTTTATTAAAACGGCAAATACTTTTCTCGGTAAAAGAACTTTGAAAGGGGCCTAGGTAAAGTTGTTTGAAATGAAACTCGGTAGTAGTGACGATCGGAACTGATCGCGTTGAGTCCATTGAGTCTCAATATATAACATTTAACAATCCTCCCAATAAAATGGGCATTACATAAGAGAACTGATTAAAGAATGGGCAAATAAGTAGTGTAATGGACTTAAATTTCCAATCTTCTTATCTGTGTGGAGACCGCCACATTTGCGCCAACAGCAAATGTGAGATATTTCACCCAAATTTGTAGATTTGCTTACAAACAAATCTCGTGTAGAAAAGCATATTTCCCCCTGTAGCAAATATAAGTAAACACACCAAAAAATGATTATTTGCCAGTTACGGTAAAATTTGTAAAACAGTAATGCAAACAAATGGATTTGCATCATGTTTACCTCAATTTAATCTAAAGGTAAACATGATATTTTTGCACACGAGGCAAAGCTAGAGCAAATGTTTGTCAAAGTTACAGATTTGCAGAGGTATCAAAAACGAAGCAATCACGAAGTAAATGTCATATTTACTTCGCATTTGCGGCTCAAATTCACCAAGAACAAATATGTGTGTTTGTATCATCATTGCTTCCAGTGCGCATATAGGTCAAATTTAGAGCACTAAATTTGCATCATATTTACTTCGCTCGCAAATTTGTTTAAATCCAGTTTTTCGTCCAGTGTTGAAATATATCTAGGCATCGGTCTGAGATTTCCCTGTAATGACCTCACTCTCAGTTAATAAGTGGTATGTGATGCCGTTCCAAATTCACCTTTAGTTCATAGTATTTGACAGTAATAGATGAAATGGACTTCAATGTTGTATTTGGTCTTGAATTCCTCATAAGATATATGTAGATATTTGCCATATCTTTGTTATTCTGTATAGTCCTGTCACCAAGTTTGAAGCAGTCATCCAAGTACAATCCGAGCCGGAACTTTGCCACCCACCAGAACAAAAAAAATCTCTAACTTTTCCCTGACTTTTCACTGAGTGTAAAGCAATTTTCACTGACCATGTTTTTGTATTTTATTGATTTTTATTGATTTATTACATGAAATTTTCTCTGACCATGCAGAATGATTATTCCGGCTATGAATCAACAAAAGTAAAAATGGCTCAAATTATTTCTAAACCAAAATTGCCTTATCTATATGGAAACAACTAATACAATATTTTGTAGCAATGTTAAAATAAAATTCCCTGACTTTTCACTGACTTTGAACAAGGATTTAGAAATTCCCTGACATGCATGATACAATACTTTCGTGACTTTTGACCTTGAATAGTTAACAAATGATAAATGCCATAGCATGCACTATTGAGTTATGGTTGCACACGGGAGGTTGCTAAGCGTGAAAGAAGTGTAAGAGTCGCTCGAGGCGATAACAGAGTGCGAGTCTAGCTTTTTGAGTACTTAGCAAACCTCCCAAGTGCATCCATAACTCAATAGTGCACGCTATGGCGTTTACCATTTGTTTTATAACTACAGTAACATTGAGATATTGGAACAACAGAAGTCTTTTTATTGAGCTACATCACAAAGTGCGCACCTTGCCTTAGTTATTGAGTAGAGACCCCCAGTACATTTACGTCAGTAGCTGGCATACACCAGTGGGCAAATAGTAGATGCTGAATTAATCAATCAGAGCATGCGCTTTGCTTTAGTTATGTTATAAAATAAAATTTTCCCTGACTTTTCCCTGACCGTGGTAACCTACACAATCATGATGGTCTTGTAATTCACAAATGTAAGTAATCTACACAGAGGTTTTAAGTAAAAGAAGGAAATATTATTGAAAATGTTATCTAGTTGCCTTTCAAAACAAACAGTACATGTACATGTAGTCCTCAATATCTATCAAAGTAAGCATACTTATGAACACGGTATTTGGGAATTGCTTTTAATGCCTCACTTGGTTCACTCAGGTAGTTCACCTACATGTATCCAGTTTAATTGAAGTGCTTTAAGTGGCAGTCTCTCTAAAAGCGGTCCACTGCATTTCGGGTCGGAAAAAAGTTTTCCCTCAAACTTTTCTCAGTGAACTATCTTGGGTCATAAGTAAATCCAAAGACTTTAGTTTTTGCAAATACGTCAAAATAATTTTTTTAGAGCTCAAAACAATCATAGCTGGAAAACGCATAAATTTGAGTGTTGCAAGGACAGAAATTTGCCCAAATTGAGAAGCTCGCTGCTCAAAGACCACCAAACGCAACAAAAAAATATTATGATCTCTACATCAAGTGATCCTTTAAAGGTAAAAAAATGCACGTTACTTTTGATATATTTTGTTTTGAGGGATCCTGAAAATTTACCTGTTACGACCCGTCATATCACTTTCTGAAAACCTGCGAAAATAGCTTGTCTTCGCTGCCGTTTATTTCCCAAGTCCAGACCCAGCCGCTCAAAACTCCAACTGAATTCTGCTAAGCAAAGGTTAGAAAGCATAGAAATGTAAAAATACCTTGCGCTTTTTATCTTCCTTTCTCACAGCGGCTTCGAACTTTCTGGGCTTTGTGCGATTCTCACGCTCAATTATGCAAATTAGGTTGTCACGCTAGCTCAAATCGTTCTCAATCAAAACGCTCTGAAATTGTGTTAATTAACCGTGCCACCTTAAGATGCAGGGATTAGACAAAAAAGAAAACTTAGAAACGGTTTAAATAGCTAGCATTCCAGAATTAACAGCAGTAGACCTTCAGACGCCTTGTGGAAAAGTCTGGAAAACGTAGCCAGAATATTTGCAAATTTAGTCACGGTTTGTGTCTGACTTAGTCCTGTCTATATAGACCGGTCAGTTTACAAAACGTTTCTAGCTTTTTTATTCTTTCTTTGCATTTTCTATTTTCTAATTATCGAAAATTGAAGGTGGCTCTGAGCCCCCTTCGCAGAATTTTTTTAAATTTTGCAAAAAGTTGCATCTTACCATGCTGATTACAATTCGATAATGAAAAATGGGGGTCACCCAGCTCGTTTATGAGTTATAAGCGCTTTAAGCTAAAATTACGGGTGTTTTTAGCAGGTCATATTGTTGCTATGGTAACCTATTATGCCACAAAATTAACAGCAACTTGTTCCTCGATGATTGGGCAGTTTGTTGACACCTTGATTTTGGCGTCAACTGGTATAGAGTGGTTACAATGACCCATCAAACTCTAAGTCTTGAAAAGTACTGGAAACTGTTTTCAGCCACCTCAACAAATGACGTTAAATATCGTTTTGATGATAACATAACATATCACATATTTTTTATGAACATGCCAAAAAATTGCCCTCATGAGCGAGACATTTGCTCAAAGTTTCTTTATTTGACAGCTAAACAGTACAAATGAACGTGATTTGATTATTATGTTAAAGAGAAACAACATATAATTAAAGTTTGTAGCTCGGAGAATAAACACACGAACAAAACAGCTCGAAAGAGTCATCCAGCAGAAACTTAACGTGACAACAACATCGACTTGTCACGACTTGTCACGAAGCCTTCCTACTGTATATTATAGAAGTAAGAATGAAACTTACTCGGCCATTGAAAGCTTCAAGGACCTTCACCAATCTTGTCCGAAGAATGTTTTCAATATTCCTAGGTTCTTTGTGTACATTTTGCAGGGAATGGAGGTAAAAACGAGTCCCAAATCGGGCACAGCGAAGCAAAATGCCAACTGCAAGCCGTGTGCAGTTTTCGAATACTACATTAAATACCCTCGAGGAAATTCGCCGATTTACATGGACTTTTTCTATCCAATCTGGGTGAATTTGATATCAAAATAAGCACTAGATTCCAGGCTTTCCAAATCCGACAGTACATCTTGACAAACGCATAAGGCGATTCACTTAAGCCGCTTTTTAGTATTGACCGCGGGCGGGATTTCGACACGGATCGGTCACGACTTCTATCGAGTTTCGCAACTTCAAAGCCCGATTTACATGGACTTTTTTTTTTAATATTCAGATGAATTTTAATATTTCTAGATGGAAGGATAATTACATTTCTTAAATCCAACCGTACATCATGAAAAAGTAACTTTAAATAGAACGAAATTTAAACTTGCGCTCAAAATTTTGCTGTTTTTCTGCGATCTTCGGGTCATTTTTCCGGGGCCTGGGGACGAAAAAAAAAATCTGAAGCAAATGTCACCCAATTTTTTGCCATGGAAGTCACAAGTTTGGAGCATCCAATTTTCTGTCATGTGACAATCATTTTCATAGGCAAGGAAACCATAACGGATATCACATTGTTCACCTAACTTTTAATCAAGATGAGGCTTATTTCTGAATACATTCACTTTATACCAGCATGAGTTTGCTAAGGTGAAATACAGCATGTATCCTAAAAGCCCGGGTTAACCTACTAAATCTGAAATCTCCAGGGTCATTTCTTTGGGAACTTTTGTAAGGTGTATCACTTTTGTTTTTAAAAATCCAATTATCCGGCAATGATACAAAAAAAGCTGTTAGCCAACACGACATGGTCAAGCTTAGTCAGACAGGAGACGAGAATAACCTTCCGCTTCTACGCACGACAAGAAAAACTCTCCCATACTGATAGGAATATAATACTAAAGTAAACTATTTTGACTTAAAAAAACGATGAAATGTTTCGACGCCTATGTTAGGTAACAAAATGTGTGTAAGAAAGTTACAGTACATGTACGCAACTGAACCGACTTGGATGAGATCACCCTACATTTGAGTATACGGCTTTAGCCATTTCAAGATTCCCTGAGTATCGGCTCTTTGCCCCTTTCTGGCTCCTACCAGGACGCCCTTGAAGTGTTGGATACTGACACGCTGTTCTGGAACACCAGAACTCTTCATATGTGTGCCTGTCCTTGGTGCATGCGGACATTTGCGTGACATTTGCCACCAGCCCTCGCCAAGATAAGCTGTCCCTCTCTGTTATGGTTTCTCGTGACAGATGGATCTTTCTAACTAAGGAGTCAGTGCACTGAAGTGATCTAAAAGATACGCGATGTTCCTCTTAAATCCCCACAAAGGTCTGAACACGTGGCGATAGAAAGCACGACATTTTGTTTTGAGAAGTTT
>JAHPZR010001340.1:10000-17500 GCA_019787425.1 Platygyra sinensis
CCAATAAGTGGTCAAGGACAGTCAGCCGGGAGTCCAAAACTTCTACTAGGCGTGCTTGGGTGTGTATTGACGAACAAAATTAGCGCTGAAATGTTTTCATTTCCCTGGCAGTTCTGTCCTTTCCCTTTCGTGGTTTTGCTCTTTTTATGTATTGCGGAAACATTTCAATTTGCTCTTCCTGACCAATTTACAGTCAAACTAAGTGAAGCGTACCCCTTCAATTGCATTAATGAACTGATTTTAGTTGAAACTTGAACCCGCTAGTCGTTTCAATAATGCATAATGAATTGATTATTCGAATATTGAACTCGCTCGTTAAAAAGTTCCGATCCCAAGACATTCGGCCTAACGGGTTTTTCCGGTTTTCGACAAAATCATTTCACGACTCTTGCTTTCTTAGACAAAGGCTAGCAGGTTTCAAACCTACTTGGCTGCAAACAGTGAATTGATTTTTTCGCAAAACGGGAACCGCGTTTAGACCGTTATTTCTTGGAATCGAGCGAGCGAGTTTCAATATTCGAATACATCAATTCATCTATTGCATTCTTGGAAACGACTAGCGGGTTCAAGTTTTTTCAAGTAGTCAGGTCCTTAATGCAATCTTTGAGGGGGTGTACGCTTTGTTTTGTATCTCCATTACGTAATGTAGATGTACGAGGGAATTCTGGGGAGCAATAAAAGGACGGCCGCTTGAGATTAAGCACGTGGTGTGATTTCTTGGCAGGACTTTGAACTTGTTATTGGACTCCAAGAAATACAAAATTGGCGACGAGGATAGTCCGTTTCCGGCCCCCGCAAGAAGTAAACTATGGCTGGCTGTTCTTGGGCCATTGTGGGCCCATTTGATGCAAACCAATGAGAAAAGTTGCACACACGGGGGGGGGGGGGATTATGCCGGAACGCTACGAAACCTCCATGTTGGCAAAGTAGATTGGCGCCGAAGACAGACCAGGTACATGTGATTACCTAGCAGTGGGGTTGGACCACAAGCTTACACAAGTTGTTAAAGAAATCTATGGTGACCCAGGAGAACCCCGAAGGGTGCAGTAAATCGTACGAGGAGTTAAAGCAGATTCTTCAGGCCACACTACGAACTCGTGCTCCAATAGTCATTGCCGAAAGACCTAAATTCTGGACTGCTTCACAGGAAGAAAAAACGGAAAGTGTCCTCTGACTTTTGGTGTGCCATAAAAAATTGGCCTCCACATCAGTTTTGGTTGCCTTTAATGTGCAAGATATGTTTGTTTCTAGATCTAGCTAGTGCCTTCAATCATCAAGTTACTGACAATCAATACACCCACAAGGTCTGTTTAGGGTCCACAACGTTTTGTGTTTCGGTTGAAGACGCAGCTACTTCTCATTTCAAGAATGATGGATGCCATTTTGTCCTGGTATTCAATGAGTGGGGGGGGGGGGGGGGGGGGGAATGGTGCGTGTTGCATGACATACTAGTTGCTACTCTGGTGGAGTGTCCGCACACTTGGACATCCTCAACAGTATTTATGTCAGGTTAGCTAAACGACAATGTACGGCTTAGTGGGCCTAAGTGTCAGTTTGTGTTTGAAAGACAGGTAAAGTATAGGGACACTTTTTTGAGCTGGCAAGGAATTATGTCCTGTGAAGAGTAAGCTTGAGGCCATAAAAGCAAGCGCAAGGCCTGCAGATGTTCTCGCAATTGAGATCTTTTCTGGGTAATGATAAATTAGCTACCTCCCAAAGTTCATTCCTGATTTTTGATCCAAATTACATCCACTGTATGAGCTCCTCAGTACAGGACCTAAAATGGTTTTTTTTGGAGTGAAAGATTGTCAAGCAGATCCTTTTTGTGGGCAAACAGGGTACTCTCAAGTGATCAAGTGTTTGGTACCACTATGATCCCATGCAAACACCTTATACTGAGTGTTGATGCTGGCCCCACATGGTATGGAGCAGTTTTAAGTCATAGATTGGAGGATGGGTCTGGAAATCCATTGAATATACATATGCATCCAGAACACTAAACGTTTGGCAGAAAGAAAATTTATGCCCAAATAGAAAAAGAAGGTTTGAGCCATAAGTTTTTGTGATCAAAAGGTTCTCTTTTACCTTTAAATGTCAGAAAATTTACCCTTTTCACTGACCATCAGCCTCTGACGCGTATTTTGTTCCTAATCTGGCATTCCTGCCCTCGCAGCACTGCGAGGTTTACAAAGTGGGCTGTGCTTTTTGTCCTGGGTATGATTATGACATTGTTTATAAAAGTCTGCAGACAATGCAAATATGATTTCTTTAGCAATTCCCCTGTGTTAGACAGAGATGAAGAGGACCCTGACCCAGATGAGCACTTATGTGTTTTGCTACATCTGTCATAGCTTAACCTGTAACTGGCTGTGGAAATTGCTGACCTTACTAAGAAAGACAAGGTACGTGTCGCTGATCCCGGATAAAACCTTATTGGATCGCAGGGAAGTCTTATCCTTAAAGGATATGCTGTCTGTTATGGTGCAGGTGGCGTGTTTCATGTCCTCTCAAACTACAAGGGCATCTGTTAGATGAGTTGCATGCTGCCATCCAGGCATGTGTCGATATGAAGGCACTCGCCAGTCATTTGTCTGGTGGCCTGGTATTGACCAGGACATAGAAGCCAGGGTTCAGATTTTGTGAAGACGTGTCAATTACACAAAGCACTCCTAAGTCTTCCTTATGCTTGTTCTGTCTGGCCTTGGGTACCGAACGCATGGCTAAAGAATCCATGTAGAATTTGCTGGAAGTAAGTGTCCAACAATTTCTTATCTTGTTGTGAGCCACTCAAATGGTTGGGGTTTTTCCCCATGACCACTACGCTGCAACTGCTACGCGATCAATGTCCCCCTTAGAAGAGGTAATAATTGCTAGATACGATTACTTATGAAGTGGTTAGTGATAATGGTCCTGCAATTTGGTCTCTAAAAGTACCAGACATTTTTGAAAAGGAACAGGATCAAACTCACACATATTTTTCCTCCCTAAGCCACCCCGCTAGCAATGGTTTGGCGGAGAGCTTGCGTACATTCAAAGCGTATGGTATAAACGCTTATGGCAATACAAGGTCTCGCTGCAACATAGAGTGGGCTGATTATTCACTGTTCCGATATAGGATTACTCGAACTCCCACAACAGGTAAGACTCCAGCAGAGTTTTTTCTTCTCCAAAGGGAACCCCGGACATTTCCCTGTCCTATGGTCAAACCAAGTTTTAAAGCCGTGTAGAAAGCAGGCAAGCATCTTCCAAACTGACAAATATGTTGGCTCGTCCCCAAGTTTGCGAACCTTTGATCTAATATCAGCCCAGTCAGGTTCCGAACTAGCTAGAGGGGTGAAAGGAGAAAATGGCTACAGTGGTACAATTGTTGTCCGATAAAGGGCCCCAAGACTTACCCTCGTTTAGAGGGCCAGGTAAATAATCGTCGATTTGTGCATGCAAATGCATTTACATAACCGTTAGGATGGCAAGAGAAACAGACGTTGCTGAAAGGAAAACATTGAAAGAGAAATTGGTTGAGTGCGTGCTAATCCCACTCCTTGTCTCAAACCAAATTCCCGTAGAATGCCCCAGGCAGCACACATCCAGTCAATCTGACCAGGTATCCTAGCGTAGGTACAGATTGGGCTGGAAGTTTCCGTACCACAATGTATGGTAGCAGAGATATTCTGATCCGTGACACAGGTAGAGTTCCCTTCGCCTTGTTCAGATCCATCCTTTTTGTGGGTAGCAGCCCGGTAAAGGTTACTACGGTTTTCTGGACCGAGTTGAGTAAACCCCCTGAAGAGACTGCAACTTGTAGCTCTTTCATGTTTATTCTTATCTAGTGCGTGTTTTAGAGGTTAGGTAGTTACTTGTTGTAATAGGAAGCAGGGAGCTGTTTGTACCATCATGACGTAATGTGAATGTACGGGGAATTCTGGGAGAAATAAAAAGATGGCCGCTTGAGATGTAGCACGTGCTGTATTTCTCTGGCAGACTTTGATCTCCGTGCTATGACTTCAACGACTGACCAAACGCTTATCACTTTTGGTTTTGACTGTAACCGTTCGTAACTTTTACCGATGTAGGACAGCATTTTTTTCACTTAAAAATAGTAATATAACTTAACTCCTCTGAATGTTAATCGGTCACTTCTCGTCTTGTATCCACAACGATTTTTCAATTGTAGATAAAGCCAATGTGGGTCATAGCTTTGGACTAACCCTTTCGTGTTTTTTTTGCTTTCCTTCCTAATTTGCATAATCCGTAATCGTGCCCCGTGGTGCATTACGGGATGAGATAATGCCCTGGCGTTTAAGCTGCCGCTTAGTCCAATCAGAGCGCGCGTTATATATGGCTACACACACTAGCCATATAATCATACTACAGGAAAGGAAAAAACAAAGTTTATCCAAAGCAGCCAACATTTGCTTTATTGTATATTGGGGAATAAAATCGTTTGCGAGATACAAGACGATGAGTTGACGATTAACATTCAGAGATTAATTATCTTACTATTTTTAGGGGAAAAAAATGAAGTTACATGCGGCAAAATTTACCGAACGAGGTTAATTGGATCCGGAGGAAATTGAAATAAATCACAAACCACGAACGGAAAGAAGGAAAACTGCCAGTGAAATGAAAACATTTCAGCGAGTTATTTGTCGTCAATACAACAAAGGGAAGCATAGTAGTAAGTTTTGGAACTTAACGGCTGCTGTTTCTTGGCCCACTTATTGGCAAAGTTTTTTTAATGCGCGAAACGGAATGGCGACGAATATGAAACTGTATACCCCTGTTGGGTTTTGCCGCGAAGTACTACAGAGGTTCCTTTCCGAAGGCAGGTCTCTTTTCACTGTCCTTTCACCATTCAAAAGGCAATTGGTGAAACCAGAGCGGTACAGCAGTCAATATCAACAAATTCTCTTGCTGTAACTCGAGCCAGTTTAAACATCTTCAAAGACCATGAGATTTAAACAGTCAGCGGTTTTTTCTTTTGGATGTGGACATTTGCAGCATCTCTGAGCGCCAGTTCAAGATCTCTAACGGGCCAGTAACGATAATCCAGGAACCTCAGAAAAGGCGAACAGTTTTCATCAAAAGTGACGATGAAGAGTAGTGCTGATTTATTTTCTTTTACCGACACGGCCGAATGGCTTTTAAGCAAGTTTGAAGCACTTTTCTGTAGGAATTGACGTTTGGCGGTTGATTCTTGAGAATGTCGATGAAAATTCTCTCGTGATATAATAACACAACTGTACTAAAATACTTTTTGCGGCCGTATTGATCATTGTTTTCAGTAAATGAATATATTTTCTTGACAGAGTACGCTTTAGTTCGCTGAATTCTGTTACGCAGTTTGACGGTTTGGGAATATGAATGAATAGATAAGCGCGCACATCACTGGATGTGAAGTAACGACTTCCCCTTCAATTTAGATTTTTTTTCTTTCTCTAGAACCGTTTTGTTAGCCATATAATAAACAACTTAATAACCTCGACCGTTCGGTCGTTACCGGAAAATCTCAAACCTCGGCCTACCGTATTGACCTCGCTATCGCTCGGTCAATACGGCAAGGCCTCAGTTTGAGATTTTCCCGTAACGACCTCACTCTCGGTTATTAAGTAATAGTCAATAATAATGTGGCGCTTTCTCCTAATATAGTACTAATTGACTCACAAACTTGATTTTATAATTTATTTAGAAAACAGTCCCACGAAAGCACGCGCGCTGATTGGTTAAAAATCGTGTTTGTATAACTCGATGGAGACACAGAACTAGCGCGCGCTGTTGACGTAGTGATGGCGCGAGCAAAGATAATTTACATTTTGATATCCAAAGTTAACAAGTTGTTTTCCTTCTTCTCGTCGTGGTGTTTTCTAAAAGAAATAGAAAACATGTACTTCGTGTTTCTATCGAGTTATACAAACATTCGTGAAAGTTTGGGAGAACTCGAAAAAAGCTGTGGAAACACTCGCCTGCGGCTCGTGTTCCCACAGCATTTCTCGTTCTCCCAAACTTTCACTCGTGTTTGTATAACTCGATAGAAACACGGTACATGTTTTCTATTTCTTAAATACTAGTTCATGCAACTTCCTGATTTCTGGAAACTTGTCTGGCCTACTCACTCTAGTTAAGACATGACCCCGCACCTAGATTAGCATCAGCTATCAGTGGGTATGCCCAATTTGTAAACAGTACTAATTAGAAAAACAAAGAAGTGAGAACTCAGAGAACCAAGCGCCACGCATCACCTACGGTTTTTTAGTCTATTTATTTGAGACTATGACGCAGATTTTGCCCTCGTGGACAACCAAAGCAGCCCGGTTGTAACATTTGCGAATGACCTGGGCACCATATCTTGGGGCTGACAAACCTGTGACCTTCGGATTCCCCGCCAAAGTGGATTTTCAAAATGTTGCATACGTTTTGGAGGAAGGAAAACCGAAAACTCAGAAAACTTTTAGGAATAAGGAGAAGAATAAGTCGCTATGACAACCTGGTTTCCAGCACTAATCAAAGATCCAAACATTAGGGCAGAAATTCACACGCCGAAACATTCTGATGAATTCAAGGATACATGACTCGAAACATGTTTGGAATATCTTCACAAGAATCTGGTCTGCTTTTCCGAATTCAAGAGAGCCCCCTATACTTTTTTTTTTTTCGTGAAGCATGAATGGGCATTTTTTTGTGTGTGTGAATCGTAAATAAAGATTTATTTTTCCATGTTTCGTGAATCTATATCTTTCCGTCCCCATGAACTGGTTTTCGATTTTTTCGTGATCCCTGAAATATGCATTTACTTTCGCGTGATTTCTCAACCAACGACTTTTACGAGAATAATTTCTTACTTTTTTGGAGATTTTATTGTCATTAAAGCTCGTAAACTACACCAAACTAGAAGTAAAACCTGTCCATTTAAAGCATTTGCAGGTGGAGGACTGACCTCTAACCACAGCGACAGTGAGCCAGGAGAGCCTTGAATTTACAATCATCTCTTGGGACAAATTTGCACTTTTTGCGCTTTTGTGCTCACGTCAGAAGCAAATACAACCTCACCTGCCTAACGTCGCCGTCCACCCGGCCCACCATACAATGCTGAAACCTACCTGCAATTTCATTATTGTTTTGCGTGGGAAAGGGAAAGGTAGCACGTTTTCAAGGAAAGCAGCGCTTTTTTTGAAACTTAAGTAGAAAATCACAGATAACTCGTTAAATTACCTAAGTGTCCCAAGGACTTTTGTCCACGATTGTCTGATTTTTACGTCTCATGGAAAAATGCACAATTAGGATGTGTTTTCTTTTAGCTTTAAGTGCACTTAGGACCCGAGAATGTGAACATCTGAGATTAGAAAGGTATTACTAAGAGTTTTCACACGGCTTTTCTGTATTTGTCAATGATTTTGAACCTATCGGGAAAGATAGTGATCTCAAATAATACAAAAAAAAACTTTTTTACGTGATGACAGCTAACTAGTGATAATGGCGTCGTTTGATTTGGATACGTAACCAATT